>JAOVVF010051018.1:0-17768 GCA_028565595.1 Duopalatinus emarginatus
GACAGACAGGGAGAGCGAGAGTGAGAGAGACAGACAGGGAGAGCGAGAGTGAGAGAGACAGACAGGGAGAGCGAGAGTGAGAGAGACAGACAGGGAGAGCGAGAGACAGACAGAGAGATAGAGAGGATTTTGAATCATTTTCCTAGTCTGTGAGCAATTTCAACAAACAACATGATTCCTGTGATGTACACACATCACATCGGAATGGGTAATTTATCTCATGGACGCTAAATGGACAGAAAAGTCTTCAGCGTCAACAAAAACCCAGTCATATGCTTTTCGAGGATACATGTACATACCATGTCTTTGGAGAGAGAAGATATCATTATCAAGCTTCAGATCACAGGCCTGATGTTTGGGTATGTCTGGGACAAATTACCAACAGGACGCTGTTTGAACAAGTAGTCTGGAGGGTTGGGTATGTGTCTCAGAAAAAGACAGACTTCACAAATGTGTCAATGTGTACAAATTCACAAAGTCTTTCACCTTTCACTTCATGGTCACAACCTCCCCCCACCTACACATCACAGAAAATGATTAATTCTGGACCTTTACTATTCTTCACCCCCTGGCCAAGCCGTTGATCTGGAGAAATTCCTCAAAGGGCTGTGTTTGTTTAAAATACATTTCTGAGTGGAGTGGTAACAGTTGCTAACCTTATTCAGTCTGTTATGGAGATACAACAGTGACGGAAATACATGCGTATACTTAGGATGACTAAACACTGACTACATTCTCCCTTGCTGCATTCGCCATTTGTTCAGATGGTGTGTTTGTGTTAGTCCCTCTGCTAAACCACTTCTTTATTTAAAGATGTAATTAACCTTGTGTCAGATTTGGGCAGTCTTCTTCAAGAGAGCCTGTGGCTAATCTCATCTCGGCTTCCCTTTCTTGACTATTACCAGTGGTTTTGTATTTACCTTCATGTAAATTGATTATGGACTTTGTAAGGTTTAGGCTTGTGTGGTATAACAATATTATTTCCCAACATTGCCACAATCCAGTGAAGTTTATTACCAGACCTGCCAACTAGTATCTAATTAGGACAGGAGGGCTAGAAAAACACCAATTTAGATCCACTTTATTATGGGTAGTGTAGTTTGGGGTGATGGTGATTGAGGCTTGAGGTTTCAGTCCACTAGCCTGCATATAGGGTGCAAGCATGTAGTGTTGGGAACTCTAATGTTTTAGTCAGAATACATCTACTTCTTCATTATGCTAGTGGCCCAAACAAAGTGTTGGAGCCCTATTGCTTTTGTTCTGCTTGACGCACATAAACCCTAATGTTGTTTTTTTCATTGTATAATTTTTTTTTTGTTAAGCACTTCTTATAAAGCATTTTTTGAGAAAGGTTTTCTCTAGCAATTCACTTGCTCTCTGGCAACCTGATAAAACCTCTCAAGAAATGCTTTCTGTCTGACTACTTAGTAAGAAGTTTTGGACAGAACTGTCCACGAGTCCTCTTTCTCTTCTCCTCTTGCAATGAGTAAGTTTCCAGCTTCTGCTACTCTTTTGTCTTGTTTTGTGTGCTGGTTAGTTAAAATGCTTCCTTGCACTATATATTGGAGGTGTTGTATCTCTGGTGTTCCCCTACTGCTCACCATGTCCTTCATACCCCTCATACAGAGGAAAGAGGGGGAAGGAGGAGGTCTAGCTGCAGCTTTCCGATGTGGTTTAAAGGTCAGAATTTTTTTTTATGATGTCACTTCCTGTGAATATCTGGTTCTGAAGACATCCAGCTCCACTCCAACGCTGCTCTTCCTCAAGCCAAACCATATTTTTTCTGTCCGGTTTGAATAAACTGCTAACTGTAGCCTCATCTGTGTGCTTTACTGTTGTTTTACTGGGTTACTTCACTATTCATGCTGACACTAGTTGCTCCCTTACAATGAAACTCTTATCTGTCTTTGAATGTTTTGGTTTTAATCAGCATGTTTCCACACACAGACTCATGGTCACATACTAGACTTAGTTTGCTCTACTGAGCAGAAGTTAATTAGATGTTGTCTCAGTGTGTCCTCCCCAAAACTTCCACTGTGCTCTATGGTCTATTTTCTACTGATATACAGATCTCTGCCACTCCGTCCATTTGTTTCCAAGGTTCTGTTCTTGATGATATGGTCACTTTTTATAATAATGCAGTATCTAAAACACTTAACACTCTTGCTCGTATAAGAATTAGACTGGTCCCCGTAAACTGTGCCTCTCCATTGTTCACCAGTGAGCTTTATTTTTCCCCCTCACAATATTGCATGACTCCGTCCTTCTCTTTCTGACACTGATGCCAAAATGCTGGTCAATCGCCTTATTCTTTTTTTTATTGCATGGACTACTGCAACCCTCTCATTTATGATCTTCCTATTACATTACTCAACTGTCTTCAGCACATACAAAACTAAGCAGCAAGAGTCCTCCTTTACACTCACCAAGTGCACCCTACATCACCACACCTGTTCCACATCTTCACTGGCTACCAGTCACTCTCGGATTACAAATAAAGCCCTTCTACTAACTTTTAAAGTTCTATATGGTCCTGTAAGTCTGGACCTCAGTTTGCACTCCCCCCGCCCCCTTCCTTAAATCTTTCTAAATGTCCTGAGATGTCCTGAGTCTTCTCTGAGCGGCAGATCATTCAGAGCTGCTGCTCTAAAACTTTACAATTCTCTGCCACAATCACTTTGTGACTGTTCCCTTCTTTCTACCTTCAAAACTCAGCTGAAAACATTTCTCTATACTTCACACTACTCTTTCTAGTTTGTTTTTCTCCAAGCATCTTCAGGAATGTAAAGACACTATGCAAATTATTATTAGTAGTAGTAGTAGTTTAGGTGTGACCATGCATCAAAAGCCCAGCTAAGGTCAGATAACTGATATGTCCAATCAAGCTGAAACCTGATATCCCAAATGCCTATTGGGATTGAGTATATTTGTTGACGACCCAGCCAATTAGCTTTCAGCAGCCATTAGATAGGGTAACCATTACGCCAAACATTAAATTTCATGCAACTCCAAAGTAAAGTCCCTCTAAGGACCCAATATTAATTGAAAGTTTTGCTGAACTCTGGTGGCAGTATTTATGTTTTCTTTCTGGAAAATTTAGCTCTGCTTAAGTGAACCTGTTCACATTCATCATTAAGATCATAACTAATAACATCCTAAAACTATTTTGATTGGCAAATCCGAATACTGGGTCGCGTTGGTCAGAGGGCAGGAAAAAAAAACCTAGACAGGTCACAAGTTTATTACAGGGCAGAAATCCAGACAGACTCATTTACACAAACACTTACACCTAGGCAATTTAACTTCATGTCTTTGAACTGTAGTTTCCACTAGAAAAGCACCCAGAGAAAACCCACACGTGGAGAAGATGCAACTCCATACAGAAAAAGCTGTGACCATGTGGCTAATTAAACCCAGGCCCTAATTTCTGCACTACCCACTGCGCCATACTGCTGCTTTACTTTTTATTGGTCAAACGAGAAAGCTTTTTGTACATTTATTCTTCTAATTATAACGTTTGAGGAAGAAAAATATAGCGCACCAAAACTGCAAACTCAGGACCATTTAAACCCTGGGAATACATGATCAGGAAAAGACATGGAGACCACATGTGTTTGTTCTCAGCTGAGATAATCATGTGCTTTATAGAGGTGTTGGTCCCTTTAAACAAGCTGTACTGAAATGACCAATCAGAGTGTACCACTGACATGCACCACATTCAGTGCTACTGTGAGCTGGCCTTGCACATCCTTCAAGAAGCACCGAGTACCTAATATGGTAATGTTAAGGTGTTGTACAGAATGCAGTTATGCTTCTGGCATTTGTATGGTTGTTACGTCAACTTCTGCCATAACTTGGAATTAGAAATTTTAGTTCTGAATATAAATGAACATAGTATTTTAAATGGCACAAGATTGTAATTTATATTTAATTAACATGCTTTAGAGTCGTTCTGTAATGCATTGCTCGCCATGCACACTGGGTCAATCAAAGGTCAGCATGTGAGGTCAATGTTTAAGGACAGTCTGTATCCAACCACTAGGGATGCCTTACTTTTTATTGGGTATGCTATAGAGAATATAGAGAACACAGCAGAATAAATTTAGTTCAAGATGCTCTGGTTGACGATAATGTGGCACAGAAAATATGTGAAGTAAACAGATGTAAAAGTAACATAGAAAAGCGTTTGAGTCATGATGTTCTGATTTAACATACGTACTAAGCAGTTGGTTTTCTTACAGATTTCAGTAGGGGTGAGGTTAGATTCAAATAACGGTTTCCCAGGTCATAAAGTGCAATGTTTTCATATACATATAATTGTTGTACCAACAACTAAAACCAAATCTTTAATAGTATGCTCATCTATGGGTGCTTTTAGTAGTTTTGAACAAGGTGAAAACTAGGTTTCACCCCTGATGAAGGTTCCCAGCAGATTGCTGCTTGTGACTATATTTAAATCACATCTTGTTGTGATCTTGTGGTCAGCATGTTTTCTGTTCTACAATCATATGTAAAGGTGAAAGGAAAACAAACAGGAAGTAAGCCTCTCTCAGTCATGCTCTGTATATTCACCAAACTTGATGGACTGACTCAATACCCTGCCTCAAGCTAGTGGCATGAAAAATTGCTTATTTGACCACTTAAGGAGACAATTGAAAAAATACTAGGTTTAAAACAATAACAAAAAAAAGAACCAATGATGTTTAGTGTTTCATAACAATGTTTACTTGTAAAGGCACCAATATAGAATTGAAGTGAAATTTATTGACCTAAGACTTAGACTTAACCTTTATTGGAGTACGCCAAAATAAATAATTTCTATTGTGGTATGCACAGTGTAATTTTTCTCATGACCTTTGGTACAGATGATTATTTTCACCATTACACCAGTGCTAATCATTAAATCTTTAATTTCTGGAAGCATGTATTTTTGACAGTCAATAGAAATGTGTCCAAGCTCCTAAAAGGAGTTGTTGCCATATTTCAACATATCTTTCATACCATCAAGAAATTATCATGGCAAAGCTGGAAAACTGAAAAAAATCTGCAAAATCTCAGAAACTCATTAAATGCACAAATCTCACAATAACTCAATAAATAACTGCATCAAATATAACACCCGGGGGTTATAATCTTCCAGCACCATTTGAAAGGAGCCATCCAACCCAACTGTGCTCTCCTGCAGTGTCCAGCTTGCATACGCCATACTTTACATTAGTAAACATGCAAAAGTATTTCTCCATAACATCAACAGTATGGTAAATTTGCACAGGCGCCCACAGTAATTCAAGTAGGAAGTGCTAACACAACGTTAACATCTAAACCATAAGATGCACAGCCAAAATTATATTATATTATATATAGGCTCAAACAATACCAATTACCAATTTCACATAGACTTTTTGCTAATTTGCATATGCTAACTAGTCCTTAAAACTTTACAATCAGTTTTTTAAACATAAATCTCAAACAAGCATTGTCTGATTTGGATCAAGTTTGAACAACTTCTGCAAACCACTTTAACAATTTTGGATGAATTCTTGTGAAGTCTGTGTAAAAATGCTAAAAACAGATTTTGCCATTTTAACCAGTATGGCTGTCACCTGCCAAACAACCATCTGGCTCAGAGCTAAACAGGTGAAACTAACAACTGCTTTGCCCGATTTTAACAATGTGTCATGCAGGACAATGTTTAAAACTGAGGTTTTATTGGCTGTATCTTTGTTTTTTATGCAATTGCTGCTGATTCTTTTCAACTCATGATTAAGTGTATTTCATATTAAACAACCCGATAAGAAAACACTGATTGTAGATTTATATGATTAGCCATGTCTCTGTCATCATGTAGATTTCTTCAAGTGTGCAAAAAATGGTGACGCGCAGGAAAGTTGATGATGACATTGTGTCTTTCAATATTTTTTTGTTAAAGTGAAAGGAAAGCCAGTATGACAAATTTGCCAGTGTTCACAGGAAACCACTGTTTATCCCATCAGCACCATGTATTTATTATACCCATATTAGTTGGCTATACGCAACATCATTGTATTCTGAGGCCAGTGACTAAATATGTAAATATTTGTATGGCCCTCAGTGGGGGGGGAAGGTTCCTGATCCCTGGGTTAAAACCAGTCTACCAGAATTAATGCATGTGTGTCACTAGTGGGTGCTACAACAGCCAAGATACACAAATAAGCATTTGTCCCTAGGTTAAACTTTGCAGGATGTAAGTGGGCTAACCAAGATTTGTAGTAGCAGCTCAGTATCTATATGACTTGGCTAAATACTAATCCACTAGCATTCAGCACATCTAACAACAAGGTTAAACAGGTATGCATTGTCACTGTAATGTGTATGGTTGGACTGTGCTACATTTTATGCAAACTAGAGATCATTCGATGGTTCAGCTCCGACACTGAAACATTAGGCCACTATAATAATAATTTATACCACCTTTAGCTACATAAAAAAAATAATGCACTGTCTGATGGAGCCAACGTTCATATAGTTGTTCATAAAAACACATTCTGATTGAATCTCACTGAGTGCCACTTGCAGGCAGCCATATTTATTATTATTGGTGACAAAGCTGCATAGGCACCAACTGTGTTTCTAATTTTTCCATTTCTGTCTAGAGTGTCTGGAACGGTCCTAGGTTTACATTACAAAAGCAGCTCAATGTAAAGCATCCGTAAAATTGTGCAAGGTGGTATAAATTATTATCATTAATAATAATGAAAGACCAATATTATTTTTTAAGGTTGTCTTACAATACACTGTTTTACAAAGCAGAACTAAATATCTGTTTGGCTGCAAAAGCAGTGCACAGTTTTGGATTGATCTGAACACGACAGCAGTAGAAATATTACCGAAATGCACAAAGTTGTGCCATGCGATGATTAAATGCACATGAAACCATGTGCCAAGTTATGCATACATGCACACAAAAACACAATAAATGATAGGCAGTGTGTTTGTGAACCAAACAAATCTGCAAACTAATTATTACACAGTGAAACAATGTTCATGCATTTCACTTTATTTATCTGTGGATTTGGGTTTCCTTCACAGTTTTCTTTGTTTAAAAGGTTACACTGATTAACATACACATGCATGGGCAAGCAGTGCTGGGTTACTAAATCCAGTGTAAAAAAGATTGAGGTAGTCAAATCCTGATGGGAATTGCTAATGTGAATACACATGGGGAAAAGCCAGACAGAAGGTTGGATGGGTGAGTGGGGCAGTAAGTCGTGGTGGAAAACTTAACCTGAGGTTTCTAAGCCAATTCAATTTAGTAGGAGATTTTAAAAAAACATGCACTTGCCCACTTGGCAACAAGTGCATGGGGGGGTGTCTTTGGGTTGGCACTTGTTTTTAAGGCAATTCAGTAAAAAAAAGATTGGTGTCAGATGTGTATTTTTGTTAAAGATCACATCACGGCCCTATGAAACGAGGTTTGAAGTAACAAGCATGGTTGACATAAATATTGACACAAATGTGTCTCACTATTTCTACACCCAGGAACAATGAACACTAAAATTTACCGTCCAGCTGAATAATTTCTGTAGCAAATCTAAAGACAAAGTAAATATCTATGTACAGCTCTATCAACCCTAACATGACAACATTAAAAACCACACCCTTCTGCTCAGTCTAAAAGTCCAAAGTGGTTAAAAAAACAACAACAGAAAGTCGGCAGGTTGTCAGACAGTCAGGTTCACCACACACTCTTATTAAACTCCATTATCGATGACTGATGTTTTAAAAGAATACACTGATAGTGGACTACATATTGGGGCAGCCACAGCCTTGTAGTTAAGGAACCAGTCTTGTGACTGGAAGGTCAAGATGGGCAAGACATGACTGAACTGCCCTTGAGCAAGGCACTAACCTACCCCCTAACTGCTCCCTGAGTGCTGTGATTTAGGGCTGCCGCCTGCTCCTCACGGACTCTGATTCAACTCCATCAAATTTGCACCCTCACAGCAGCCATGACCTTGTAGTTACGACAGAAACGGTCATGTGACCGGAAGGTCTCAGGTTCGATTCGCTTGACTAAAATGAAAGACCCCCAAACTGCTCCCTGGGCGCTAGGGTTTGGGGCCCGAGTCCTGCTCGGAGCAATTGTGTTTACTGCCTCCTAGTGTGTGTGTGTGTGTGTGTGTTTCAATGCAGAGGTCACATTCCTCTATGGGAACAGTTCACTTCACATGTATAAGCGGATGTACAGGGCAAAATGAGAGCATGTGTCTGATTCATGGTGTTATATTAAAAAGGATGTGTACTCTGTGTGAATCATTGCATTACTCAGTAACACACACACACACACACACACACACACACACACACACACAGTTGAGTCTACACTGTATCAGTATAGGTGAGTGTTTTATATAGCCTCAGGGTGTCCCAGCCTGGGCTTGTCCTGATACGCTGAACTATTTCAACACGCCGCTTTTCTGTAATAGTTAGACAGCGACAGCAGTAAGTCTTGGCCTGGAGCGACACACACATGCGGGGTGTGTTTCATGTGCAATGAGCTCTTATTGACTTAAGGACGTGAGGAGCTTCTACCAAATAAAGCGTTGAAGTGATAAGCGGCGGGTTTTCTCCCCCACAGCGGCGGCGGCTACTCGGGCCTATCGTCGGGTCAGGAACGCTTCATCATACACATAGTTACTATAATGTGACTGCAATATTAACTAAAGGAGTTTGTTAATATTTTTATTTTTTTAAAGTGCTGTGTTGGGGGTGAAAACGGGCTGCCTTTTTTGTTTTTTGTTTTTGAGGTCGAACATCCCCACCCAGATGATCACAATAGCAAAGTCTAAATGCCTTAAGGCTACAATACTACTAAAAAGACGTTTTATACAGTGTAACAGGTGGGTTTAGGGATTTATCCAGTTAAAATCCTTACCTTGGTGAGTGTTTTCCCCGGACAGGACGACTCCTGACCACGATATTGTGTTTAAAAAATCCTTGAGTTTTGTTTGATCATTCACTTACACACCAAGCAGAAATCTTTATCACCGCCCTAACTTTTTTTTTTTTTTTAGATTTCCATCCGACTATAAAAATACACTAAGATCACCTTTTAAGGCAAGCACAACGTGTAACAATGAGACTGGAGCATGCATATAAATGCAGGACAACACGCCGGGTAATGTCCTCTTTTGTGCCAGGAGGAAAGAGCAGTCCGTGTCCTGTGTAGCGGACGTGGATCGAAGAGCGCCTGCTTCCCTAAACCCGCCCACACAAGCGGAAATGCGAGAGCGACACCACCCCGGATACACACATAAACCGCACAAAGCCGCAGTAACACACTCCTGTACATTGGACCCGAGTCAGTTAACACAGCGCTGAAAACTCGGTTGTACATGTTGTTTACTGCCTACGCCCAGAGCACCCATGATGACCTGAACTCAGAGGAGAGTTTTCCCAAGTAGGATTTCCTATAGGACATATAGGAAATACCTCTAGGTGTGGCATGTGTCCCATCAAATGCCACTTCTCATTTAGAGAGGGCTATATAAGTCAACCACTTATTGTTCTCTGTGCTTGCACATACAAGAATTAGTCCTCAAAAGCAAAACCCATTCGTAAAGTGAACCTCACACATGCACACACTAGGGGGCAGTAAGGACACTTGCCCAGAGCAGTGGGCAATCATATGCATGGTGCACAGGGAGATGTTAAGGGTTTGGTGTCTTGTTCGACATCATTTCTTGTCAGTCCTTGGATCAAACCAGCGACTTTTTTGGTCATGGGCAGAGTCAGGCATGTAAAAATATCTGGGGCTTAGTGTCCAAATGCCCAGAAGTGCTCGCCTGGGCAGATTTATTTCCTCTTTTTTTTTGTAAATATTGACTTTGCATTGCCTAGGAGAAAAAAAAGGTTGTCAAGGTTTTGCAAGGTTTTCCATTTAGGTCAGCATAAAAACTGAGTAATTATACTTATGTACAAGGCTAAAGAGTACATTTACTAACAGTGAAGATAAGAGTAATATCAGTAAGTGAATTTTTAAAATAAAAAATATATTAAAAAAAATCAACTTTCTCTAATGTTGTCTTTTTTAAATTATTATTATTATTATTATTATTATTATTATTTTTATTATTATTATTATTATTATTCATTGAAAATAATAATAATAAAAAATATATATAGTTAAGCTACGTAACCAAACATTTCAACCCTTATAAATGCCCTGCTCTGACCTAAATTTCCCTGTGCAAAATTTTATTTAAAAAGTGTACAATTCTGGGCTAATTAAGGGCTACAGAATTCCTTAAAGCATTATTAGATCAGCCCTTAATTTTGAGTAATTAAAGAGTGGTGTTATACCTTAAAAGTGCTTAAATTATACACACAGAAATGAAGATGAATAAGAATTCTGTCATTGAGACTTTCGGGATTTGAACTTGAATGTGAGCTTAAATGTGTTTCTATTGTGTCACATCAATGTAATCATTTTTAATTTATGTGTTCAGTGTATGGGGTGGCATGGTGGCGCCACAGATAGTGTGTGTGTGTGTGTGTGTGTTGGTTACAACATTTTTGGTTACAACATAAATGAAAAAGATGTTAAAAAATAATTACTTTGGTTGCTGGCTTTACTGCGGTTTGAACTAACGATCACTGCATGAAGGTTTATATAGCATTATGTTTGTACAACCTATAAAGGTCTTTTATGATTTGCAATGGGCAGGACAGTTGTGACACAGGTAGTGTGTGTAAGCTCCAGGGATCTGGGGTTGTGGGTTTGATCCTCACTCTGTGAGGAATTTGGTGTGTTCGCCCCATGTCCACATAGGTTTTTGCTGTGTGCTCAGGTGTCCTTTCACCTCCAAAAAACCACACATGGTAGGCAAACTGGATGTGTTAAATTGCCCAAGGTGTGAGTGTGTGAGTGAATGGGTGTATGTGTATGGTACCCTGTAATAGATTAGCGCCCTGTCCAGGGGGTGTTCCTGCCTTTCAGTCAATGATTCCTGGATGTTTATCATTTCTGCCTACTGTGCTTTGTTTTGTCTAGTTAGTTTCCTATCCAGTCAGTACTTGAGTCATTTCCTATGTGTGACTCAGAGCTTTAACTGATTGAAATCCTAATAATGTGACTATCCAGCTTCCCACTTATATAGAATGACTTCTGAAAGTCATATAATAATGAGGAATGTAGTTACTATATGACCCCTTATCTACAATACGTCATTTCCTGTTGCACATAAACATTCTCTGTTTGCTATCTCATCTCTCTAGAACGCATGTGTGGAATTCTGAGAAACTGTATAATATGAGGTAAAAAAAAGTTAAAATTAAGTGAAAGAGAGAGAAAGAGAGAAAGAGAGAAAGTGTGTGTGAGAGAGAGAGCTGTGAGAGATTATTTAATGTGTTGTACACCTGTGTTGTTTTGTTATTTGATTTATTTTCTACACTTGTATTCTTCTACAATTTTCTAGATATCAAAAGGAGACAAACGTGGAAAACTTCCAGCCTGTTAGAGAGAAGTGTGTATACAGGTTATGGTAATGTTCATAATTTCTGTAGCTACACTCATTTTCCAGACAAATAGTTAATCCACTTGAATGCAGATTTTATTAAAAGTGCAGCAATTTGGTCCATTTTCAACCTACAACCACATAACTTGGACCCAAGACCTGTCGCAGGTCTGTCGGAGGTCGCACTCATCCTTCTCTTTCTGTCACTATTTTAATTTCACTTCATCTATTTGAGGCAGCTGAAGTGGGTGATATCTTTGAGAGAGAATAGCTTGAATTCACTTTGCCACTGAACATTCTTGTCTAAAATCCTAACACCTTCATAAAAACTCAGTGGAGATGTTGATGTGTCATTAATCAGACATTTTCCTCTCAATTCACAAATCCATAAAACAAAAACAGTCAGCAAGGGTTTGTCTCCCACACAATAGCTTTGGTTAAGTGAAAGGTCAAACTGTATATGCATTTGTTTGGAGGAAGTCGGTTCACCTGCCAAAAGGATTTGTCTATTAAGGTGAATAAAACAAAGCACGTCACTGTTAGTGAAGAGTTCTGAATTTCTGAATCAGATGACGTCACCCCCCCCCCCCCCCAAGCCCTGAACAAATTCAGTCACTACTGTTTATACTGTTCATACTTATACTAGTCATACTCATATCTTATTGTTTACCCATTTCCTGGATTTGTTTACTTTCCCGGGATTAGCCAGTATCTCTCTCTATTACACACACATATTTGTGTGTGCAGTTCATGCTCACATTTTTTGCTGGAGCTAGCAATTGTCAATGCAGATTTGTAAACAGTTTTGGCACCAACCTTAGATTTACTTAAGAGTGTAATTTTTTAAAGTTCCTAAATTGGAATGGATAGAATAGAATATAGAATATATCCTTAGCTATCAAACCACTTTTGCGATGTTTTATTTTAATGTGGTGTTATTTTTTATTTTTAACAGTCTCTTAACCACATAATATATTGCTTTCTTTACTGACATACAAACTTTTTTTCTGTAACATGACTGTTTTGTAATAGTAATAATGCAGATAAGAGTGCAGCATTAATGCAGAATTCATAAAGTAAACATTTAGTATAACATGTGTACTAAAAGTAGATGCATGAAGTTTCTCACAGTACACAGGATAACTGCCAGGAGGCCCTGTTTTAAAATGTCAACATATGTCAAGACCTTTAACACAGTCACATTCTAAACACTCACATTATAAACAACGGTCCTGTTGGGACCGTTGGCATTTCCTTTGCAATTTGGCTTCCAAAACACCATTATAGACCCAAAGGCCCATAGCATAGTAGACTCTTATGGTAGGCTTCCAGCACAACTGTCATGAAATGTTATGACAGTCATCAGATGGCCCACTATGTCCTGGACACCAGGGTGTCACTGGCCCTTTTTGGAGCCTTGGAGTTACAGTTGGCAGCTAGGCCAGTCTTGTGGGTCACATACTATACCAAGTCTTGTCCCATACCATACCATACCATACTATTGCCTGCCCTTTCTAATTGAGACCATTAGAGGTCCACCAACAATTAAGCAGATAGTGCTTAATCGAACACAACCCAAAGGTCAGGAGTCTTTACTCAGGAGTCAAATCTTAACCGTCAGTGCAGATATGGGAAAATGGAAGGAATTTGCACACAATGCAGCATAATAAGTGTGAACTTACAACTAGGTGTGAAATTACAAAACAAGTCAACTGTGCAACCAAAGAACTTATGGAATTTGTATGAAACGATCACCAACTTTAGAGGTCTACTGGTAGCGAGAAAGAAAGTGAACAAGAACCACTGGTACAATGGTAGTGTACAACATCATAAAGTTACCATATTAATGTTGTAAAGGCCCACAGTAGTATTCAGGTGGACAAGAAGGATTGTAGGTGCTGAAACACTGCCCACTGGTGGTTAAAAAGGGTAAAGCAGAACTAAACAAATGTAGTTTGGTTATGTGGTAAGGTATCAAAGTCAAATTGAATACAGACCTCAGAACCAAAAACTTTTCAGATGGTGTTACAATATGACATGACCTAAGAGGCTAACTAATTAAACTAATAACATTATTTATATAATGTCTGCTCATTTAGCACCTTGGCATCTGTATATAAAATGATATTTAAAGTTAAGTAATAAAAAAAATATTTTTAAAGAAGGTAACAGCACAAGAATGGGAAACAGGCCACTTTTCTTTCTTTCTTTTGTATTTTTTTTTTTGTTTGTTTTTACATTTTTACACAGTGCACAGTGCAATGGCAGTTAGAAGACGAGGACTGCAGAGAGATCAAATGTAAAAAGGAAACATCTAAAAAGGCACTTTTTAAAAGTAGTTTAACATAAGCACAATTCCCACAAACAAGCATGCCTCTCTCTACACACATTCCTCTTCTTTAAAAATGTACACGGCATAAATAGTTTCATCTGAATTGTACACATTACCAGAGTCCAAGCATTGAAAAATGGAAGAGGAACAAAAACAGACCCACCAGGTGGTAATGACCAGTACATTATCTTTTCTTTAGAGCCCCATCTGCAGGTTACTTTCTCTCATTGCATATCCTGAGAAAACCATGACTTAAATAAGAAAAAGTCACATTTTTTTTTAGTAAATGTTCACTTAGTGTTTGCATAGCATTGGCCTCTACACCTCAGTGTATGAATTCTGTGAGTTCAATTTCTTCTTCTTGAGCTTGAGGCCATCAACCAGCTCGAAGTTGTAGTTCTCAAGGGCAGATGTTGTTCGCACTGAATTGTCAGAGCAGGCACAGAAGAACACTGCAACACACACAGCCCCAAGCAGCACACCCACTGCACTCATGACGATGATGGTGATCAAAATAGGATTCATCAATGGGTTGTGCTCAACATCATAGTCTGCTGAGAGAAAGAGAGAGCAAGAAAGAGAAAGAGAGTACATAACACTTATAGTAATAACAGGTCATTGCATAGGTTTGTTGACTGACTGAAGTTGATTGAATTGACAACACATGCTATTTTGGTCATTTTCAGGTATGATATGCTGTACTAGCATAGGCATTATGCACTAAATGTTACAAATTCCTGTCCATGTTACTTGGCAAAGAAAGAAGTCTTATGTCTCAAATCGTAAACATTGTTGAGTGGTCTAATTCTAACCTACAGACTGAGTTTTATACATCTCTCATGTAATCTTCAAACCTATTGAAACCTCATTTTGCATATGTACTGACCAGGAAAACTCACCAGGTTTTTTCCATTCTAGTAGTCTACTGAACGATCATTACGCTATACAGCGCTACACACACACACACACCAATCATATACAATACTATATATAATACTATATTAATTATTTGATACTATGAAATCTATGAAAGTGTTATATAATTCCTAAGTAGATTATGAATCACAAATGGGGATATTTTATGCGACTGAATATTGAATCAAACTGCTAATTTAATAAGCATAAGTGTAATTATAGGATAATTTAATTATAATCTATCTAATTTTAGATGTCAAATTACACCTTAAATACCCATGAAAATATATATTTTAAACAGGAAGCAAGCTATTAAAGTACAACCACTTCAGACATTTGATCTATATTAAAATGTAACTAGTTTAGTTTCTGGTAACAGTGATAATTCCATATAAATCCTACAGACAGTGAAGCACTTGTTCTTAAGATAATGCATTAACAAGATATAATACTAATAATATATTGTGAAATCTTTGTAAGATAATGTGAAATCTGTATTGTAAACTTACACATAAATCTTACTTGGTTTCTAAAGGATACTAAAGGATCTGTTAGAAGTGTGTAGATGTGCAGACATTAGTTACTTGACGTTATAATGTCTAAATGAATGTTTAAGATGGGTTAGAAATGCAAGGACTGACATACCAGGTTCTGTATTTTCTGTAACAATAGTCACCTTGAACTCTGGATCTGAAACACACACACAAAAATATTTGAACTTATATATTTGATATATACATATATACATAATATTGCAATATTGTAATATATAATTAGTGTAGTATATATAATATAATATAAATTCATTCAGCCCCTGCACTGAATAATTGTAATAGAGCTTTATTTTACCACCAGGGGGTGATGTCTTATTGTGAAAAAGACAAATAGTGGGAATTTTAAAAGCAATCATCACATAATCAAATATCAGACAGTCGGTAACAGAGAGTTCAAGGTGGGAATAAGGCCAGACAGAAGGGCGGTGTGTAAAACTCTTCACAGCAGGGGGTGTTTACAGTAAAATGCAGACAATAATTACCCAAATGGGCAATGGGCAAACTTACAAGAGTATGGCAGACTCTAATAATCCACGATGGGCCTTACCTTTACATTCAGCACCATTTATTTCAGGGACAATTCTCACATTATCCACAGAGATGTGTCCAGACACGGAGCTGTCGACCATGCCCTCGATAATCACCTAACACATACATACAGAGATAAAATAGTAAATAATAATAAAAACTAAACATAGTGGCTTTTTGAGGTATGGGGATAAAGGACATACCCTGTATGGCTTATCAGCATGAGGTATCAGAACTCTTCCTTCTTTCCAGCCTTTAGTCTTTTTCCATTCCTTCCTCCAGAGCAGCACTTGTTCTATCCTCTGTCCATCCTTCTGTCCATTTTCCCCTTCTTTCTGCAGCTCTCCTTTTTCTCCCTCTCCCTCTCCCCCTCCCTCTTTTTCCTGCCAAATGTGTAGGGCACCTGTGTGCTCTCCAGTGAACCGGTACCAGAATGAAACACACAGGTCTTCATCAAAAGATGTTAAAGGCAAACTGACCAACCGTGCCAAACTAGCTTTACTCTCAGTTCTTTGTCCTTCCATTACTCTCTTGCTTCCAGTCTCAGTGTCCTTCTCTTGCTCCAATGGCTTCTCTGTCTCTGGATAGAGAGATGGCCCGGTCACTGCAGTGTAAATGAAGTTTCCTGGTTCCCCTGATGACAGACAGACAAAAGCATCATTGAGCAGTTAGAGTCCAGCTCCAGTGCAGGAGACGATGATTAATGTGATAAAACTTTTGAACAATGATGTCAGATCTTGCTACACATCTGTGTGAGTGGCCATTAAATCCTCACCTGTATAATCCACATTGGGCAGTTGATGTTTGGACGGCATGTCACGGTTTTGTAAGAGCCAGTCCACTTGTCCAATGCTGTCTAGACTCCACCCACAGAAGGAGGGAGAGTCTGCCCAGCCAAAATTGCAGTCAAACCAAAGATATGCTACGAAGTACAAAACCACAGAATGCATGAGTAGCACGTTGACTTTGTATATTTATCAGAGAATCAATGGAGTTCAAAACGTTTTCTAAAAATTCTTCAACATTCCCACACTGTTCTTTTAATATGGTATGAGGCTATACCTTTTTATAATTATCTAGCCATCTTACACATTGCTGTTTATCCTCAGTTTAATGGTTTGTTTTCTATTAACTCCTACAGGAAGCAACCCCTATCCATGATACCCAGAGAGCAGAAACCTTCCAGTCACTAGACCTGTTTCCTAACCTCAAGCCATGACTGCCCAAGCAAACTGTTGCAACAAAGTTCAGCTTTGTTGCAACAGTTTGGGGAAGGCCCACATATGGGTGTGATGGTCAGGTGTCCACAAACATTTGGCCTTATAGTGTATATAATCTGTACTGTATATATGTAATATTCAACACTTAAGAATAAACATTTTAAACAGTTGAAAAATATCTTTAAAAAGTTTAGTTATGGACACATTTCGTCTTGAATTTTTTTTTTTTTTTGATCCCTGTTAATAACAGTAACATTCACTGTATGCAGAACAAAATGCACTTTTTAAACATCACAAGCACACAGTGAAGACACAATACACAGTTAAATAAAATGTTCTGTTGTCCGTGTAACACGTTCATGTGAGTTTAACATTGTATGGTGTTTATTACCTGTTGGCTCATAGTCTTCACTTGTGCCTGTTCCACTGTGGCAAGTTGCAGATTCATCCCCACAGTCGTCTGTTATGCTGATGCCAGCAATAACTGGGCTGCTTACTGGCATGTTACCAGTTACTCCCACCATTGTAGTGGTAAGAGGAAGAGGAGCAGTGTCTGGAATGTAAATAGTCTTTAAGACATTTTGTAGGAAAAAAATGTGTAAATTGTGCAGTTGTTTGAGAACATTTAACATTTTAACATTTCTCGTTAAAATGAAATTTTATTAAACTGTTGTTGTCCGTTTAACAATAACCAAAGCAGCTTTATAGAAATAGTTGTATATTA
>JAOVVF010051049.1:0-17762 GCA_028565595.1 Duopalatinus emarginatus
GAAATTGACTCTGTCTGTATTATCCCTGCAGAGTGCAACCACATCTGAAGAAGTGTTTCGAGGGCATCGCCAGCGTTGTGTTCACCGATTGCCTGGACATCACACATATGAAGAGTAGTGAGGGTGAGATGGTTCAGCTGCTGGACATCATCTCCACTTCTGAGACCCGAGGCCAGGTTGAAAAATGGCTTCTCGAGCTGGAGAGCGGCATGCTCAGGTCCATTCATAAGGTACGGAGCTGTTTCACGCAGGATGTTTGCCTGAACGCTTACGAACCCTGATGTAGTGTTTTAACATCTCCATGCGCTTGTATATAGTATGAATTAAGCTTGTTTTCCATTGTGAATTAAAGGTGATCGAGGATGCGATCGAGGCGTACATGAAAGCACAGCGAATTGACTGGGTACGAGCCTGGCCAGGTCAGGCGGTCCTGTGTGTGTCTCAGGTGTACTGGACCAGTGACATTCATGAAGCCATCTCAAAAGGACTGGAGGTCAGGACTACACACATTTTTTTTTCTTTTAACACAATACATTCGGCAGCACTTCTAAAGTCTTGATATTAGTTAGAATATATTCATTTTACGCGTTTCCTGACTCAGTAAAAGTTCTAGGAACAAAAACCACCTGCATGGACTAATGGAAACTTGGTGTTAATTAGTGCTGAAATAACAGTACGGTGTCTTTTAAAATCAGTTTAGATTTCTGTGACACATTTCTGCTCTGGACTCTTTAGGCACTGAAAGCTTACCTGGACCAGAACAACAAACAGATTGAGGATATCGTGGCGCTGGTGCGTGGAACCCTGTCCAAACAAAACAGGGTGACTCTTGAAGCTCTAGTAGTGCTGGATGTGCACGCTCGTGACGTCCTGGCCTCGCTCGTGAAGAAGGGTGTGGACGACGAGAACAACTTCGAGTGGCTCAGTCAGCTTCGTTACTACTGGGAAGTAAGTGTGTGTAATGAAACAAAATTGCGCCTTTAGCAATGTAGTGATCGTTTTTAACCTGTGTGAAAAAATCATTTCTGATGCGATTTCTTTTGTTCACCGTTTTTACAGGAAAATCAACTGCAAACCAAAATGATCAACGCAGGTCTAGCGTACGGCTACGAGTACCTGGGTAACACGCCACGTCTGGTCATCACTCCTCTGACTGATCGCTGCTACAGGTCAGACCAACTTTATCCCGAACCGCACTTACACAGTGCACTTGTTTTTCCGTCGCATACCTCTTCCTCGTAATCCTACACGTGTTTATAATCTGTGTGTCTTTGTGTTTCTTTAGAACCCTTTTTGGAGCGCTAAATCTATATCTGGGAGGAGCTCCTGAGGGTCCAGCTGGTACTGGAAAAACGGAGACTACGAAAGATCTGGCCAAAGCTGTGGCGAAGCAGTGTGTTGTCTTTAACTGCTCTGATGGGCTTGATTACATCGCCCTAGGGAAGTTTTTCAAGGTCAGTGATCTTTATTGTAAATTATTTTTGTATTGAGTTTGTTTAGCTTCATTTTATTTGTCTAATTTTCTTTTTTACTGATTTTTACTTTCTATCCGCTTCTTCAGGGATTGCTATCGAGCGGTGCATGGGCTTGCTTCGACGAGTTTAATCGTATCGACCTGGAAGTGCTCTCTGTGGTGGCACAACAAATCTTTACCATACAAAGAGGTGCGTGTGTGTGTGGGTCACTTCACTGATTAATAAGTGGCAGTGGGATAAAAAGAAGGCTGTGTGCTAGAAGTGTACTATACTAATGCTATAAAATAAATAAATAATTAGGCCACACTAGCTGTTCTGCATGTTAAAGTCTTACAGATGTTCTAAGAAAAAATTTTTTTTCGCCTTGTAGGAATCACATCTAATCAGAAGATGCTCGTGTTCGAGAATACTGAGCTAACCCTCAACCCAACCTGTGCCGTCTTTATTACTATGAATCCTGGATATGCCGGGCGATCGGAACTGCCTGATAATTTAAAGGTAGCTAAATCAAGCACACCGGCTGAAAAAAAGTTTCATTCATTTTGAATATAACACATCACAGACCTGGTTTTGCGCTTACTAATCAACCTCCACCCATGTCTTTGCTCAGGCCCTGTTCCGACCCGTGGCCATGATGGTCCCCGACTACGCCCTGATCGCTGAGATCGTGCTCTACTCTTGCGGGTTTGTAAAAGCTCGCCCGCTCTCAGTGAAGATAGTGGCAACATATCGTCTCTGCTCTGAACAGCTATCCTCTCAGAGCCACTATGACTACGGCATGAGGGCCGTCAAATCTGTGCTGACCGCCGCAGGAAACCTAAAGGTAAGCCAGCTTCGTCAGGCATTCAGGATGTTCGAAACTGCTCGATATTTAAATCTCAAAACTAAGCATACTCACCATGTGTTTGAAATGTTACAGCTGAGGTATCCGGATGAGGAAGAGGACATACTGATGCTGAGATCCATCATCGATGTCAACCTGCCCAAATTTCTGGCCCACGATCTACCACTGTTTGAGGTACAAACATCCACCGGCCTTGATGTTTATAATATTTGGCCCCTTTGCTAGAGTCAGAAAAATAAAATATCCTTTTCTGCTTTTAGGGAATTACTTCCGATCTGTTTCCTGGAGTTAAACTTCCCAAACCAGATTACACTGCCCTGCTGGAGGCCATCTCAAACAACTGCGCGAAGATGAACCTGCAGGAAAACGATTTCTTTATAGAAAAGATCCTGCAGATCTACGAGATGATGACTGTGCGTCACGGCTTCATGTTAGTGGGAGAGCCCTTCGGAGGAAAGACGTCTGCTATGCGTGTTCTTGCCGCCGCCCTAACTGATGTCTGTGTGAAGGTAACATGCTCTTTAGTGATAATCTATAGAGACTATAATTTGCATGATTATACAGGGGATTGAATGTCATTTGGACTTTTGGAAAGGATAAGGAGGGGGCGCTTTTTTTCTATTGCTCGCGGGGCAGCTGTGGCCTAGTGGTTAGGGAACCGGTCTCTTGACCGGAAGGTTGTGGGTTCGATCCCCCGCCCAGTGCAAGACACGACTGAGGTGCCCTTGAGAACTTCCCCAACTGCTCCCCGGGCGCTGTGGTTTGGGGCTGCTTCCCCCCCCCCGCTCCGGGCAAGTGTGTTCACTGCCCCCTAGTGTGTACTGGTGTGTACGTGTGTTTCACTGCACGGATGGGTTAAATGTGGCGGTCACATTCCTCTGTGTGCAAGCAGAGTAGGCAAATAGTTCACTTTCATCCTTTTATATGAATAGGAAAAGTCTTCTAACTGTGTGCTAAACAAAATATGCGTCGTTTTAATAAGCTTTTGATAACAACGATGTTGTTTTCGACTGTGCAGGGTCTGATGGACGAGAACAAAGTTGAGATGATCGTCATCAACCCCAAGTCCATCACCATGGGTCAGCTGTATGGTCAGTTCGACCCTGTCTCACATGAGTGGTCAGACGGTATCCTCGCCGTGAGCTACAGATCAATGGCCATGTCTCAGGTACGTTGTTCTTATGGCTTGAGTGGTGCACTTTAAATGCAACGGGATGTCTCGGATCTCCTTACGTGACCCATTACATCTCAATGAGTAATGACATTATCAGGTTTATCTGACATAATAAATAACACTATTTTTCATGTCTACAGACTCCAGACAGAAAATGGCTTATCTTTGATGGGCCCGTGGATGCTGTGTGGATTGAGAACATGAACACAGTGCTGGATGACAATAAGAAGCTCTGTCTGATGAGTGGTGAGATCATCCAGATGTCACCACAAATGAGCCTTATCTTCGAGCCCATGGACCTGGAGGTGGCTTCACCTGCCACAGTGAGTATAATCATTAAAAATAACCAATAATACCAATAATAATACTAAGGAAATCCGTGTACTCTTTAAATGTGACAGTTTGATAACGGGTGTTGTTTGCATGCAGGTCTCTCGCTGTGGTATGATCTACATGGAGCCCCATATGCTGGGATGGAGACCACTTATGATGTCCTGGCTTAACACCCTGCCGTCCACAGTAGACCCAGAGCAGAAAGACCTCATCATAGGTCTCTTCGAGCGCTTGCTGCCTCCCTGCCTGCAACTAATCCGCAAAGGGACCAAGGTGCTTATAGAAATTAGTACATAAATCACTGCTGATGCTCTCCGGTCCTGTCGGCTTTCAGTAATGACTGTACCGAGCCGTTAGCATAGTAGCACGTTGACATATAAGTGAGATCTGACCTGTTGCTCTTTCTGTCCTTTGACCTACTTCAGGAGCTGATCCCAACATCGGACACCAACCTGGTGCACTCCCTGATGAACCTGATGGATTGCATGATGGATGAGTTTCAAAATGAGGACCGGGTAAAGACCATGCGCCAGGACGATGTATCCTCCTGGCTTGAGGTGAGAGAGAGTGTAATAATTTTATTGAAACTGCTCAGAATCAGTGCAAGTGTATTAGAAGCATAATTAATAGTGTGCTTAATAGCTTTTGCACTCCTAGTTTTTTCAAACCGACTTGGTTCTCTCTTTGTATAGGGAATATTCGTGTTCTCTTTGACCTGGTCTGTGGGTGCCAGCTGCATGGAGGATGGAAGACTGAAGTTTGATAGTCTAGTAAGAGAGCTGCTAACCGGTCCCCTGTCGGAGAAGACACAGACCGCACATGGCATCCTGGAACCAGTAGGTCCCCCGAAAAAGCAGCTTTCAGTGCCCCTACCAACAGATGGCACACTCTATGACTACAACTTCATGAAAATGGTAAGGAAAACATTTCCTCTCCAATTTGACTGTCATGTCATAACACGTACTTGGACACAAGAAGCACGGTTACGATATGTTAAGGCTAAATGGCATACATTATGTCCATATAGTAACATTATAGAAAGCTGTTCTCTATCATGCTATGGTAGCCAGCCGCTTTAGGACTTAGATTACGAACTGAAGTCATGCAACTAAATTCAGTTAATTGCAGACTTCTCTGTAAATAAATACATTGTTTGAATACAAATTTCAGGGTGCGGGCAAATGGACACTGTGGACAGATCAGCTCAGACTGGCATCAGCAATCCCCAAAAGCATCGAGTTCAATGAGATCATCGTGCCCACAAAGGATACAGTCCGCTACATGACTCTGATGGAGATGCTCGTCACGCATCAGAAGCCCACCCTGTTTGTAGGGCCCACAGGAACTGGCAAGAGCGTGTACATCATGGTAAGTGTGTCCCAAGAATAATCGATTATTTTCCTGGGGGGAAAAAGAAAGTACACAAAGGCTCTGTATATCCGTATGTCTACATAACCTGTATTTTGCCGTTCCACAGGACTTCCTGCTAACGAAGCTAAATAAGGACCTGTACACTCCTCTACAATTAAACTTCTCAGCCCAAACCACAGCCGCTCAGACTCAAAATATCATCATGTCCAAACTGGACAAGAGACGGAAAGGAGTGTTTGGCCCTCCACCTGGAAAGAAGATGGTGGGATTTTTATTTGTCATTCTACCTAGACTATTATATGTCGTTCTACCTAGACTATAACTCGAATGTGTTTTCATTGTAGGTGGTGTTCGTGGATGACGTGAACATGCCTGCGAGAGAGACGTACGGTGCCCAGCCTCCTGTGGAGCTTCTGCGCCAGTGGCTAGACCACTGGAACTGGTACGACCTGAAGGACTGCTCCATGATCAGCCTGGTGGACATCCAGCTGATGTGTGCCATGGGGCCACCTGGTGGGTTTGTTTGCGATGTCTCACACATGAGAACAATTTTTTCTAATTTTATGAATGGACAGTATGAATGGAGGTGAACGATGTGCCTGGCCTTGACTTTTTGTCGTCTTGTAATTTTTAGGTGGTGGAAGAAACCCAGTTACACCTCGTTACCTTCGTCATTTTAACACGATCACCATTAACGAGTTTGAGGACAACACCATGAGCACCATCTTCTCCAAAATCCTAGACTGGCATCTGACTACACGGTAAATTTCTGTGGTGTATAACTTATACGGATGTAATTTTTTTTCTTATGCTACAGACCTAAACATGCAGCTTTATTTCTCTTTATTACAATTACAGCATTTTATTTGGTCCTTAACTAGTGTTTTGTCTTAACATTTACATAACAACCTCAACTGAATATGTATGCTTGTGCCTTTTTTTTTTTAGGTTCACCTTTCCTATGCCATTTGCCAGCCTCACTTCTATGATAGTGAGTGCGACCCTGGCAGTGTACAAGGAGGCCACTAAAATCCTGCTGCCTACCCCGGACAAGTCTCATTACCTCTTCAACTTGCGGGATTTCTCCCGTGTCATACAGGGGGTCTGCCTGTCTCGTCCAGAGACTGCTGAAGAAGCCAAGGTTATTAAACGGCTCTGGGTCCATGAGGTAAGTGAGACCTGTGCGTGCATGAGTTATAAAAGCAAAATACAGCCTATTTGAAAAAAAACCACAACTTTGACAGAAAGTCCTGACATAATCCCTTGTGTTGTTTCATTCAGGTGCAAAGAGTTTATTATGACCGCTTGGTTCAACCATCAGACCGGGCTTGGATGGTGGACTACCTTCGGGAAGTCTGCAAGTCGCACCTAAAGGAGGACTTTAATGATCTTTTCAAGCACCTGGACTTTGACTCTGATGGACGCGTAACTGAGGACGACCTGCGCAGTCTCATGTTCTGCGATTTCCATGACCCCAAGGGCGAAGACTGCAACTACCGTGAGGTTGGTGATGTTGATCAGCTACGTCGAGTGGTGGAGACCCATCTAGAGGAGTACAACAACGTCAGCAAGGCGCCAATGAACCTCGTGCTATTCCGATTCGCTATTGAGCACGTTTGCAGGATCTCTCGTATCCTCAAACAACCTCGAGGTCATGCGCTTCTGGTCGGTGTCGGAGGAAGCGGTCGGCAGTCTCTGACTCGCCTGGCTGCTCACATGGCTGACGCCGAGCTCTTCCAAGTAGAGATCTCCAAGAGCTACGGGGTGACAGAATGGCGTGAGGACCTGAAAAAGATTCTTCGAAAGTCAACATCTGAAGAGTCCCATGGTGTCTTTCTTTTCACTGACACCCAGATTAAAAAAGAGTCTTTCCTTGAGGATATCAGCAATCTGCTCAACACAGGCGAAGTTCCTAATCTATTTGCTGTGGACGAGAAGCAGGAAATATGCGAACGTATGCGGGTCCTGGATCGGCAGCGAGAGGCTGACAAGCAGACAGATGGAAGTCCGCTGGCACTTTTCAACATGTTTGTAGAGCGGTGCCGTAGTCAGCTCCATATCGTGCTGGCCATGAGTCCAATAGGTAGTGCCTTCCGAGACCGTCTGCGACGTTTCCCTGCACTAATCAACTGCTGCACCATAGACTGGTTCCAGGTCAGTATTGCATTTGTTTCATAAGGATCTCCTGCACACACCAATGTGATTACAATATGTTAGTTTAACTAATACAACCTCATGTCGATATTTTCATTTTACTATATGCCCAAAAGTGACCACTACACTAAGCAGCACACATAATTGTGATGGTCATTTGTCCACAAACTTTTGCTACGTAGTTTGCATGACTACCTGTTGCCTGTATTAACCCTATTTCTTGAACTTTCTACAGAGCTGGCCTGAAGATGCACTCCAGGCTGTGGCGTCTCGATTCCTGGAAGACGTCGAAATGACAGACAGTGTTCGTGCTGGCTGCATAGACATGTGCCAGACCTTCCACACTTCCACCACCGACCTGTCGACACGCTTCCTGGCCGAGCGTCAGCGCCACAACTACGTCACACCAACATCCTACCTGGAGCTCATCTCCACCTTCAAAGCCCTGCTGGAGACCAAGAGACTGTAAGTGTCTTTATTTATGACCGTGCAGAGTTTGTTGTTAAGTACTGTACACACACACACACACACACACACACACACACACACACACATATATGATAAAACGTTATCTTCTTCTCCACAGTGAGGTCATAACACTAAAACAACGTTATGAGACTGGGCTGGAGAAACTGGACTCTGCCGCCTCCCAAGTGAGCGTCATGCAGGTCGAACTGGAGCAACTTCAGCCTCAGCTCGTGGAAGCTAGTAAAGGGGTGGATGAGATGATGGTGGTGATTGAACGTGACTCTGTGGAGGTTTCCAAGACAGAGCAAGTGGTTCGAGTGGAAGAGAAAGAAGCAAAAGAACAGGCCGATGTGGCAGATGCGATCGCAGAAGAGTGCAATGCTGATCTGAACGTTGCTATGCCTGCCCTGCAAGCTGCTCTGCGTGCCCTCGAAACACTTACAGCACAGGTAAGAGAAAACACACACACACACACACACAGACACACACAGAAATCGAATATAATTAGCAACAAAAAGACTAAAACGTTGTCGGTCTGTCTCTTTGTAGGATATTACACTGGTGAAATCTATGAAGAACCCTCCACTCGGAGTCAAAATTGTAATGGAGGCCATCTGTATCCTAAAAGGGGTTAAACCCGAACGTATCACTGATCCATCTGGCAATAAGGTTGATGACTACTGGGGCCCAGCCAAAAAGCTTCTTAGTGATATGCGCTTCCTGCAGAGTCTTAAGGAATATGATAAAGACAACATTCCAGTGGCATACATGAATGTAATTCGCAGCAAATACATCACCAACCCACTTTTCATCCCCGAGAAGATCCGGACAGCATCGGCCGCAGCTGAGGGTCTCTGCAAGTGGGTCTGTGCCATGGACTCATACGACAAGTGAGTGGATGAGTAACCATCCTAAATCACACCACTTAGTAAATGATTCCCAGGCAGTCATCGGTATTCATTCGTTCCGTAGAGCCACGTTTATGGTCAATTAAATCATCTTTGTAATGTCTTCTTTTTTAGGGCTGCGAAAATAGTGGCACCTAAGAAAGAGAAGCTGGCTGAAGCGATGGCTAAGCGGAAAATAGCTGAGGAAAGTCTCTTCGCGAAGCAGGCAGCTTTACAAGAGGTGATGGACAAACTGGCAGTACTTCAGAAGCAACTGGAGGACAACAAAGCTTATAAAGCTGATCTAGAGGACCAGGTTTGTGTCTATGTGTCAATAGTAATATTTTGAAATGAATAAGAAATACCTTTAATGTATGCTATAATGTTTATGTTTTAAGCTATAAATCTACTGAAAGGTTTTTAGAAACCACTTATCGGTGAAGAGGCTTGACCACAAATGCCTCCATGTTTGACGCTTTCCATAAAGGACGAAACGCTATAATATTACACCAATTTAGAGCAAATGATATGAGCTAGCTTCTTGTTATAGGTGGACAATTGCCAGAAGAAGCTGGAGAGAGCAGAACAGCTGATTGGTGGCCTGGGGGGCGAGAAGGCACGTTGGAGCGAGTCGGCTGTAATTCTGGGAGAACTGTACACCAATCTGACCGGAGATATCCTCGTGTCATCTGCTATAGTAGCCTACCTGGGGGCTTTTACATCAGGCTATAGACAGGTATATATGGGATGGTACATACATGGGATGTCACATATATATATACTTTTATAACACTTTTACACACTTTGGGAAAACTGTGCAAATATATAGTCTAATTGTTCATGTATGTGCATTTGTAGAGTATTATAAAAGACTGGGTTGAGCAATGCAAGGCCAAGAGGATTCCATGCTCTAAGACCGTGTCCTTGATGCTCGCTCTGGGAGAGCCGGTGAAAATCCGAAGCTGGATCATCGACGGTCTGCCGTCAGACAGTTTCTCCGTCGACAATGGCATCATCGTCTCGTAAGTACTAAATGTCCGTCATGCCCCTTGTGTGTTTGTGTAGTATTGCATTTTCCTGTGTTTAGCACCCGTGTCACTTTGTGTGACGGCTGAGCGCGAGGCCTCGCGTTTGAGCGTCCTTTCGAGTGTTTTCTATGTTCTCTCGTGTGCAGGAACGCAAGGCGATGGCCTCTGATGATCGATCCACAAGGTCAGGCCAACAAGTGGATAAAGAATATGGAGAAGGAGAACAACCTCCAGGTCATCAAACTGAGTGACATCAACTTCGTGAGAACGCTGGAGAACTGCATTCAGTTTGGCACACCAGGTGATTGGCCTGTTTGTCTTTAGCATAAAGACAGAAACGTAACGATATGACTGTAGTAGTAAAAAAAAAAAAAAAAAAAGGTAGCCCGTTCCAACACAATGTTGATTTGTCTTCCAGTGCTGCTGGAGAATGTGGGCGAAGAGCTGGACCCCATTCTGGAGCCTCTGCTGCTGAAGCAGACGTTCAAACAAGGCGGGAGCCTGTGCATCCGTCTTGGTGACTCTACCATCGAGTACTCAGAAGAGTTCCGCTTCTACATCACCACCAAGCTCCGCAACCCGCACTATCTGCCAGAAACATCAGTCAAGGTGGGGAGGGATACACATACACATGTGTGCCCTTTAAATACGGTTTCTGAGACACAGTTACTAGATTAGGCTTGTGCTGTCTGAATATTATGGGATGTTTTGGCCATGTATTATACGTAGATAGTGATCTAAATGTAACATACAGTATAAACACATACGGTGTAACATCGCCCAAAGACATGCAGCGTGTCGAGGATTTTGCCGTATAGCAACGATTCGACTAAATTCACCTTGTGTTTATTTTTTTAGGTGACGCTGCTGAATTTCATGATCACACCTGAGGGAATGCAAGACCAACTGCTTGGTATAGTGGTGGCTAGAGAGAGGCCCGACCTAGAGGAGGAGAAACAGTTCCTGATCATGCAGGGAGCAGAAAACAAGAAGTACAACTTTTTTTTTTCTTTTTGTTTTTTAAGCGTACTCATGACCAGTTTTTATTTCTTACATAACTGTAATCATTCCTTTGTCATCCTGCAGAAAACTGAAAGAGATTGAAGACAAGATTTTGGAAGTACTTTCAGCGTCTGAAGGGAACATCCTGGATGACCAGAAAGCCGTAGACATTCTGTCTTCGTCTAAAGAGCTGGCCGATAAGATCTCGCAGGAGCAGGCTGTGGCTGAAATCACGGAGAAGAAGATCGATGAAGCTCGCCTGGGCTATCATCCAATCGCAGTCCACTCTTCCATCCTGTTCTTTACCATCGCCGACCTGGCCAACATTGAACCCATGTATCAGTACTCACTAAGCTGGTTCATCAATCTCTTCAACTCGTCCATTGACAACTCGGACAGAAGTGACGTTCTGGAGGACAGGTGTGAAACTGCAGCAGACATTTTGTGTATTTTGTGTAATCAGTAGTTAATGATTTGGTTTGTTTAACGTTCCCTAATTGGAATGGTCACAAAGCTTAACGGAAAATTTGTATTTGTACCTCAGACTCCAGATCCTGAAGGACCACTTCACCTACTCGCTGTATGTCAACGTGTGCCGATCTCTCTTTGAGAAAGACAAACTGCTCTTCTCCTTCTGCCTCACTGCCAACCTGCTGAAGCATGATAACCTGGTAAGTGCTGCCTTTCTGAAGCCATCCATACTGTAATAAATAATATAATCTGGACCAGTAATAAATAGGAGGTTTTAATATTAATAATACACATTTTCTTGTAGCTCGATGAAAACGAGTGGCGCTTTCTGCTGACGGGTGGCGTGGGTCTGGATAACCCTCACGGCAAACCTAGCGCGTGGCTACCCCAGAAATCCTGGGACGAGATCTGTCGTCTAGACGCGCTTGAGGCGTTCAAGGGTCTGCGTCAGGATATAGCACGCTTCAGCGATGGCTGGAAAGAAGTGTACGACAGCGCGGTATGTGTAACCTAAGCTCAGATTCTACTTTTCCTTACTGGACCTGAAGGAACAGTTAGGTTGCTAAAGCATGGCACTAGATATTACAGTTTAAGTAAGAACCGTTTTCATGTGTGTGTTATACAGGATCCTCATAATTCAACTTTCCCTGGCGAGTGGCAGAAGAAAATGGGGCAGTTCCAGAGAATGCTGGTCATACGCTGCCTGCGACCAGACAAGGTAAACTAGATGTGTACATCTACGGCACACATACCTATTATAGATGTATGACTGTTTCTTACATATTGCTTAGTCTATAATACTCATCTTTTGCCAACTTTTTCTCCTATAGATCATTCCTATGGTGCAGGAGTTCGTATCCAGCTCACTGGGACAGCGGTTTACCGAAGTGCCTCCATTTGACCTAGGAGCGTCATTTGAGGACAGTCACTGCTGTGCCCCCCTGATCTTCATCCTCTCACCAGGCTCAGACCCCATGGCAGCTCTGATGAAATTCGGAGAAGAAAGAGTAAGACAGGATTGTTAATTGTCTATAACAGCAACACTAGCCTTAGTACAGACTGTAACCCCTATTATAGTTTTATGCCTGTGATCGGTGTGTCCTCCAAAAAAACTGTACACACAGACACAACCCAGCTGTACCTACCTCACTTATATGTTATGTGTTACTTTACAGGGCTTCACGGGAAACAAACTGACCTCTCTGTCACTGGGACAAGGCCAAGGACCCATTGCTATGAGCATGATCGAGTCAGGAGTGAAGGAAGGAACCTGGGTGGTGCTCCAGAACTGCCATCTGGCCACATCCTGGATGAGCACGCTGGAGCGTATCTGTGAGGTACGGCTGGATAACACGATTCATTTGTATAGGCATGAGTTTACATTTGTATAGGCGTGTAGTTTAAAGTAAACTAGTGTTTACTTTTCCCATGCCAACCTTCTTCTGACCTGATTTTCTCCCCAGGAGTTCAAGCCAGACACCGTTAATCCACACTTCCGTCTGTGGCTGACGAGCTACCCTTCACCTACCTTCCCTGTCACGGTTCTTCAGAATGGTGTCAAGATGACAAACGAGGCACCCAAAGGGCTGCGTTCCAACATCATCGGCTCTCTCAGCATGGACCCTATCTCCGACTCAAAGTTCTTCGAAGGCAACTCAAACCCTGTAAGTCGGGTGTTTAGCAAAACCTTAACAGGTTGATTGTTTGTGTGATAACAGGTTAAACAATACAACGTTTTAGCTTCTCCAATATTCAAGGAAACATTTGTTTGTGTGTCTTCTAGGGCCCGTTCAAGAAGCTGTTGTATGGCCTGTGCTTCTTCCATGCTCTAATCCAAGAGCGAAGGAAGTTCGGTCCCCTGGGATGGAACATCCCTTATGAGTTCAATGAGACTGATCTGCGTGTGTCTGTACAACAGCTTAACATTTTCTTAAACCAGTATGAGGTAAGACACACACACACACACACACACACACACAGAACACACACATCAAGTATCTAAGTCAGAGCTTCGATGTTGTCAAGCCTAGGAATGTATAAAATTATTAAACTCACTGTTGTCTGATATTGACTAAGGGGGGATGACCTAAGCTCTGCTTTTTAAGCTGGTCCAGGCTGGTCCTGTGCAGGGGAATGTAGTCCATGGCGGCCATGTTTGTAGGCCATGTTTGTGTTCAGGGAGGTGGATTTCTGTGTGGATTCTAAGCTGCTTTTTGTTCTTTTTTTTTTTTTTAGGATGTGCCGTTTGACGCACTTCGCTACATGACAGGAGAGTGCAACTACGGAGGACGTGTTACGGACGACTGGGACCGCCGGACACTCCGCACCATCTTGTCCATCTTCTATAATATAAAGATTGTACAAGATCCGGAGTACAAGTTCGACCCAAGCGGGCTTTACTACTCACCAAGTGAGGGGAAGGTAAGATCTTTCACAAACAAACACACAGATCTCCCTGTGCCTTGGTTACGGGCGTCATTAAAGTCAATTAAATATATAAACTAATATTAGCCATTCAGTTCAAATTTAAACCAAACGTCTTATTTCTTTTGCAGCTTGAAGACTGTGTAGAGTACACCAAAGCACTGCCACTATACCCATCACCGGAAGTCTTTGGTCTGAACGCCAATGCCGACATCACCAAGGACCAGGCGGAGACGCAGCTGCTGTTCGACAGCATCCTGCTCACTCAGGTTTGTTTACTGATATCACAAACTTGCTTTTTAAATTATAGCAGTGAATTTCATCCCCACACTAACATGGCTTTTCTCACGCATCTCTTACCATGCAGACTCGGACAACGGGCGGTGATAATACATCCACTAATGACATGGTGTACGAGGTGGCCGCGGACATTCTGAGCAAACTGCCAGTGGATTTTGACATAGAGGCAGCCATGCGCAAGTACCCCACCAATTACAATCAGAGCATGAACACGGTCCTTGTACAGGAGATGGGCCGTTTCAACAAGCTGCTGCAGACAATCCGGAACTCATGTGTCAACGTTCAGAAAGCCATCAAGGTCAGAACCATAAAAAGGACCTTTATTTATCTTTGAAGGCTTTAAGGAACTTTAGAAAACTTAAGAAACTTTTGGTAGAATTTTAGAAGCTTTGGAATTTTAGGGGGCCTTAGAAATACCATAGACAATCTTTTGAGGCTCTGAGTAACCTTAGAGGAACCTCACTGGTGGAACAACTTAATTTTGATTTCTGTTGTTCAGCCTTTTTTTTTTTGATGAATGAACAAATGCGAGAGCTTTCATAGATTTGTTCAAACCCTATATCAGGTTTAAGCAGTTTGTATTGTTTTATTTTGTCTGCACACAATATAACAAACCTTTAACCTTTTTTTTCTGTCTGTACTACAGGGTCTGGTGGTGATGTCAGCTGAGCTGGAGGAGGTAGTGATAAGCATACTGAATTGCCGTATTCCGGGTATGTGGATGAAAAAATCATACCCGAGTCTTAAACCTCTTGGAGGCTACGTCAACGATTTCCTAGAGAGGCTCAAGTTCCTACAGGTGAGCTCAGGAAGCTCAGTTACAGGAGTAACATTACACTGTAGTAAGAATCACACTAAATATCAGTTGTGTTGTATTTTGTAGGACTGGTATGATGTTGGCATGCCGGCTGTGTTCTGGGTATCGGGCTTCTTCTTTACTCAAGCTTTCTTGACCGGCGCGCAACAGAATTATGCCCGTAAACACAATATTCCCATCGACCTGCTAACCTTTGACTTCCAAGTCATGGATGACATTGAGTACACGGAGCCACCTGAGGATGGTAAGACCCTTTATCATGAACACCATGCTGTTTAGACTCTCTTTTCTCTCAGCACAGCCTCAGTGACCCCGTAATGAAGCACTGATGTTTACATTAGGAGTCCTTAATGTCTGCCCCTTTTTATTATGAAAAGATGTGTGTGTGTAAAAGAGAGAGAGAGAGAGAGAGAGAGAAAGAGAGACTGTTAGCGGGTCATAAACCGCCTTATTTACATCATGGTGTCTCTTTTCAGGCGTCTATATTCGTGGTCTGTTCCTTGAGGGAGCACGCTGGGACAGGGAGAAGAAGGTACTGGGAGAGTCATACCCCAAGGTCCTCTACGACACCATGCCAGTGGTAATTATTCATTTTTTCTTTATTTATTATTTATTTCCTATTTGTTATTATTGTTTGTTTGGTTACAGACACTTATCTACAACTATTTACTTGGACATATTTTTAGCAAAAATTGCAATTCATAATATTAGAGACTCCTTTTGACGTCTCATATGTAGCTAGCTAGCATTAGTCCATCAATGATGGTGCTAAGTAACGCTGGTGAATGTAATGTCCTCTGTTGTAGATTTGGCTCAAGCCCATGAAGAGGGAGGAGATTCCTAAGCGCCTGTGCTACCTTTCACCTGTGTATAAGACTAGTGAGAGACGGGGAACCCTGTCCACCACCGGCCACTCCACCAACTACGTCATTGCCATGACGCTTGACACAGAAGTGCCGCCCGAGCACTGGATCTGCCGTGGTGTTGCCCTGCTCTGCCAGCTTAGCTCTTAAATCATAAATTCAGTTTGTTAGTTTAGTGCAGTATCTTCATGATACATAAATGTAAATGTATATCTTTTTAGGATAGATTTCAGAATTCTGTTTTAAAATAAAACAGTTTTTCAGATGACCGCTTTTTTTCAGCTACATCATTTTTCGGGGGTTACTTTTAGAAAGTGGCTAGCCAACCTGGATGAGAAAAAGCCTTGGATGAAGGCATCCTGATGCAGACAGGTTACACAGCCTAAAAACACAGCCTGTCTAAAAACTGTAAGGTATTTTTAAGTTCTCTGGGAAGAGAAAGACACCAGACACCAGTGTCTCAGCTGTCCAGACATCTAGGGCAGGAGGCCACAACTCCATTCCCTGAGAGTCTGTGTCCATTTGACAGGTTTAGTGGGTACGTTGGAGGAGAGAAATCTCTGCTGGACACCAGCACTCCAAGGACTGGTACTCTGGTGCACCATCTAGGTTAGGGGTGTCCAGTCAGAAAGGTCCAGTGTGGGTACAGGTTTTCAGAATCGGGATCAGAATCAGAAATACCTTATTGATCCCAGAGGGAAATTTAGCCAGGCAGAAGCCATGCCTTATTGTCTACTGAAAGCCAAGGTGGAGTAAACCGGTGGAAACCGGTGGACACATCTAATCTAGGTGCTAGAACAGAGAAGAGCTGTGATGCATGTCTTCCTTGTGCTCTGAAAGTGGTTAGATGTCCTCAGCTGGTCTGCAAAGGGGGGACCTTTCTGTGTGGAGTTCAGTGACGTACAGTCAGATAAATAAGAGACATTAAACTGTCCTAGGTGTGAGCGTGTCCAGCTGAAAACCACTGGGACAGACTCCAGAACCCCCTGTGACCAAATAGTAGGATAAGCAGCTTAGATATCAAATGAATGAACTGTTATTAAAGTCCAGATAGTAGTATATTTAGTTACATCATTTCCTGACCAAAAAAAACCCCACTTATTATACATTAAAGTGCCAGAAAAATACTAGTCTAATACATTTATATTTCCAGCATTTTGCAGGTGCTCTTATCCAGAGTGATTTACAAAAGTGCTTAGTAAATTACTTGGAGTATCTGAAGCTAGTGCAGATAGACCAGGATTCAAGTACTTGAAGCCAGAATACTACTGTAAATGAGCAATACATTATTAATTATAAAACTTACCAAAGTCCAGAAACCTCAAATTTTCCTAAACTTTGGACAAGCTGAAGAAACCAAGACAATAAAATACAATATGCAAATACAATAGTCACTGCTCGATTAAGTGCTGATGGAACAGATGAGTTTTTAGCTGACGTTTGAAGGCAGAAAGTGACTCTGCTGTAGGGACATCTACGGGAAGTTCATTCCACCACTGGTGCCAGGACAGAGAAGAGTCTGGATGTTTGTCTCCCATGCGTCTTGGATGATGACGGCTCAAGTCCGGCTGTGCTTGTAACACGGAGGGCTCTAGGTGTGTTGTAACCATTGTGGTGGAGCTGGACCCTTTTTGGCTTTGCAGGCCAGCATCAGGGATTTATATCTGATACGACCTGCTACAGGAAGCCAGTAAAGGGTTCACAACAAGGGAGTGACATGGCTAAACTTGGGGAGGTTAAAGACAAGTCGAGCTGCTGCGTTCTGGACAAGTTGAAGGGGTCTGATGGCACACATGGTAGGTCCCATGGCTGTCTTTGGTAGGACTGCAGAGATATGATGGGGCACGGTTTCCCCAAGTTTGTGGAAATATTTTGTAGGTAATGAACACTATACTTTCTGCAGAACGCTCCACGATTCTGAAATCTGGTGACTTAGGAGGGAATTGCAAAACACCAAAGTAAGATAAGTGGTCCTGTAAGCATAATTTGATGTCTGTAGATGTGGTTGGAGGCACGTTAATTTGTTTAAAGAAGCAAAACCTATATTATCTACATGAGCTTCAAACGAAAGACCAGAATCAATAATCACACCAAGGTCTTTAACAGCTGTACATGGTGTAACTGAAAGACCATCCAGAGTCAACAAGGAAT
>JAOVVF010051152.1:0-17741 GCA_028565595.1 Duopalatinus emarginatus
AAAACCCTATAACACCAAAAACACAGTCGTTTGTGGGGAGAGGTGATAAACAGGCTAGTGGAGGACATAAATTGTTCTAGTGTGTGCAAAGCAACATGTGGGTTAATATTTTTCAGGTATTTGTACTGTTCTAGTGGTGAGGGGGGGTAATGTATGTAACAGTAGTTCAGCATCCTAGGAGAACTACCGGTATCAGAGCTGTTAGTATTAATATTTAATGATGTTGTCATTTTGAGTGTAAACATTTCGTAACATTTTAAAAGTCTTTTTGTGTTATTTTACTTTGTTTGTCTGTTAGGATACAAATTGCCCCCCTAATGATACAGTTATACAGTTATATATAGTTATATACAGTTGATCTGTACAAAAAAGATCTTGCATACAAGGCCTATGTGTAACCCAGGTTAAAAAAACTTAATTAAAGTCTATTTTATTAATGAAAATGAACATACTTAAGCTACAGAAGAATTAAACTAAGAATGAGTAGTTCTTAATTAGCAGAAAAGTTTAATGACTGTAAAATAATCAACGTATGAGTAGTATTGAAATTAGATCTGAGCTAAAATTAAATTAGATGCTGAGAAAATAATATAAATAAATCAAGACACAATTATGTGAGGCAAAGTAAGTTTATTCAGTAAAAATATGTATATATTTGATAATGTTTCACATTTTTCACATTTTAGTTGTGTTTCAGTGCACAGGGAATACTTTTGACCTTTTATACCTTTATATATATATATATATATATATTTATTTTGCTCAGACTTGCAGTATAAATACTCTTGTGTAATGACTCATACTGGAAAGCTTGTTTTCCAAGCAGGTCGAGGGACCAAATACATGGTTCATATTAATAATTAATGAACATGTTGATATTTTACTGGAGCACAATTAGCCACAGAGGTTTACATTAATGGTAGTCTCATAGAGCCAGACAATCACTAATGAGGACAGACATGTCTGGAGTATTTTGTAGAAGGGGTGTTTAATAAGGGAGAAGGAAAAAACTTTATTCTCAAGACATGATACTTAATTTCTGTTTTTGCTTTCCTACTGTGCATAATATGTTTACATTTACAGGCTTGTGACACATTTTATTGTCCCTGCAGCCTTACTTTTACTTTTTCTTAGTTCACTTCATACACAAACACACACACACTGCAGATATTTGGCCAGGCTCTGATAAATCTGTCTGGCTGTCTGTCTGTCTCTCTCTCTCTCTCTCTCTCTCTCTCTCTCTCTCTCTCTGTAGTTATGGAGCTTAAACTTAAAAAGACACATATAAACTAAATACATTGGCCATATTTAAACATAGGTGGGAATCATCATTTTTTACCTGCTGGTTCATTCTGCTTCTATTCACTGACAGCAAGCACTCAACCATGCACTTGCTACCACTTTTAATGTAATGGTGGAGAAGACTAAAAGATTTGTGACATGCTGTCTGAAGCAAGCAATTGCAGAAGAACACTTCAGAAATTGTAGTTTCTGCTGGCAAAGGGAGCAGGAGATGCCAGGTACATTTGCCTGGGAGCCATCCATCACAATGATAATTCTATTGTACTATGGATAATCTCTTGCAAATCTCTCTGCTTCAACAATTCAGAACAGAATGTTGTCAATCTATTTTGTAAGGCAATATCAGAAGCCACCACCAAGGACAGAAGTGTAGGGAGTAGGAATATAACCAACTTCCATCTTCAGTCATTAAATGCACGTTGAGATGAGAGGTTGTGTGGTGAACTCTCTGCTCACATCTACAGTTTTATGTGAAAATGCTGTGAAAAGTTGTATTAAAGCAATTTGGTCACTCAGTAAAATTGATATTTCTATGTTGAAGCTAGAAAAGTACTCACTGTTCATCTTTAAAAAAAGAACTATAAATATTAAAAGATAATGCTTGATTTGTGTGAAGTGGTATGGGGAGGGGAGTGTGTTTAGTCTGCATGGGCTGTGTGAGATGCACTTAAAGACTTGCCTTAATGCACAGTTGAAGACATTTTGACATTTAAACGGGAGCACACCCAGGTGAGCTGACTTCTACTTTGGTCAAACAGATCTCAAAAACACCACAAGAAAAGACAATAGTGTCTTTTGTTCTCACACATCATCAAACATCTTGAAAGTAAGGAGTTAACAGAAGTGGAGGATGAGGGTTATAGCAGAGCTTTTAAGCTTGAAGGATATGATGAACAAAGTACAAGTGGCTAATAAAGATGAGAATTTAGAAACAACAGGTATAATCCTGATAAAGAGCAAGACAAATTGAAAAGCGATCTAGAGGAACTGAAACTTATGGTGCAGCTAAAAAAAACGAAATGCAAAAGCTCACGAGCAGAACACCCTAATACGTTGCCAGTGAAGTCACTTCCCCAATAGGGAAACCCTCCATCCAAGCCAGTAGTTCACAGTTGTGCAAAGATTTTAAGATTTGGGGGCAAATTGGTGAACCTGGGCAGAAGGATAGACTCACTTTTTTCAGTTTAGCACTCCAGATTTTAGCAGGAGCTATTCTGAGTTGAAATAGTGGATGCAGTTATCCAACTCCAACTGCAAAGTTATCTTGAGGGCAAAACTGATCTCTCATTGCCCACTCTTAAAATTATCCTTAGGTCACATTATCAAAAGAAATGTGCTACAGAGCTATAAAAACAACTGACAACAGAAGTTCAAAACAGTAAAGGGACCCCACAAAACTTTTTAAGTTAGAGCAATGGACCTGAGACAGAAAATTTTGTATGCATCACAGGAAGCAGACTCCAGTTTGAAGTATGATCCCACTCTTGTACAGAGCCTTATCATGCACACAGTTCTTAGCAGTCTACAAAATGATAACATCAATGATAACATCAAGAGTGATCTACAGCCCTGCACTTGCAAACAAACAACCTCAGATGAGTTGCTTTTAAAGCTTTTAAAGCTCAACATCGCAAGTGCCAATAAGAAAGAGAGACAGGAAAAGAAAAAACAAACAGTTTAGCCAACAAAAATCTGCCAGCATCCGCGTTGTCCACTTAAGTAAGTCTAATAGTGAAACTGCTCCCATGCCACTTAGCACTGTTCCTCCTGAAATGCTGTCAGAGTTAAAAGAAATTAGGTCAGACCTTCTATTGCTGAAAGAGCTAAAAGCAGATGTGTTACATATAGGAGAGTCCATTCCAGATCCTGCCATTGCCCCATCATTGAATAGAAATGTTGTGGGGAATCCAGATAATGGGGAAGCTCAACCTCAATTTCGTGTAGAGTCACAATATGGACAACTCATTTACAGCAGATGTTTGCACCCCAATGAAATATTTAGTTTCCCATCAGCAACCAAGATGTTTCATCTGTCAACACAATGGGGAAGTCTATTGTCTCCATTGCTATAAGTGTGGAAGAAAGAAGCACTTTGTGCAGTTCTTTGTGAAATACCACCCTGTGATTCTGCCTTATCAATGCCGCACTAAACCATGGGAAAGTCAGATTAAGAGTTGACATACCTGTGAAGAGACCAAAAAAAGTGAGCATTCCGGAGCATCAAACACAAGTTGGAGAGAGTGATGATGGAGACTTACCTGTAGATGGAGATGAGGAACACCTACGCATCTGGAAATGGAGAAGTAGAATCATACAACCATTAATGTACTTACCTGGGAACTTACCTGAAGCACCTCAACACATGAACACTTGCACACATGCTCATGGACCTACACTAACCAAGATGCAAATTACTTTCCATGGTACATGTTTCACTGATACACCGCTCACTGAGTCCCTTGGATCACAAAGCTGGGTGTGGGAGACACTTTAATGTACTATTTCCGTTGGGCACTAACTACTTAGAAGAAGGTGAGAGAGAATGTATCAGAGTTCCAGACTGTAATTTTGTATTGTCTAATGACTGACTAATTAGTCGTACTTATTAAACAGTAGATATATGATGTTGAGGACTTATTTTGATGCGGAGTATGTAAGGGGTCAGAACAGAATGTTGTAAAACTGTTTTGTGAGGCAATATCGGACGCCACCACCAGTGACAGTAGTGAGCAGTAAAGGGAATATAACCAGCTCTGTTTAGTCATTACACTCACATTGTGAAGAGAGGTTGTGTGCTGAACTCTCTGCTCAGATCTACCATTTTTTTAGGGCAATTACTTTGCTGTCTACTCAGATGACATTTTGGTGATGGGCAAATACAGACTTGGAGAGTCTACACAACGTGTTAAAATGCTTAAAGTGTCACAACTGGAGTATAAAATCTCAGTTTATATCTGGTAAAAAAAACTGAATTTAGATTATTTTTAGGGTTCAGTAAACTACTGTAGAATGGTTTAATAGCGCTCTCAGCAGTGATAGCATTCCTATCTGTAAGGCAGTGTTCTCCTACAGCATGAAAAATAAAGCAGTGAAGCCTGCTGGTATATCTCATATTGTCACAAAACTAGGAACCACACACACAGAAGGCTCAGGAGGCAGAAATGCAGGGGGATACAATCAAGATGCATTTTGTTTACAGCACATCCGCAAATACAGAGTGAGCACAAAACACTCGACCTGAGGTGAGGTGGAGGAACACCCAGTGACCACCAGGGGGAGCCCAGCCTCGCGCTGGACCGCGGCGACAGGACTCAAGAGTGTGGTGACACCTGGGAACAAACAAACAAACAAACAAAGGAAAAACAAGAAACAAGGAGAGGAGAGAAAAGAGATGAGGCGGAATGGAAGCAACCCCGATAGCGTTATAGGGAAAACAGGAAGACAGTGAGACGAGAGCATGTGCAAGCACGAGGCCATGCGGAAGCGCGGAAACGCGGAAACGCAGAAACGCGGAAACACAGAAACGCGGAAGCTCGGAAATGCAAAATCGTGAGGCTGGACGAGCTAGCGGGAAAGTGAGGTGGCAGAATGGAGCCCCGAGGGGAAGAGAGGGATAGTAGAGAGAGAGAGGCGAGAAAGAGATCGCGAGCTCAGTGCGTGCGTGAGAGAAGAACAACACTTCGCGAAGAATGAATGGAAGGAGGAGCTTAAATACAAGAGTTAATAAGCGTGGAAATGAACAACCGGTGTAGAAGATAGCAGGAACTGCAAACAGGTGAACAGGGAATTAAGACAACCCAGAAGCATTAAAAGACCGGTGAGGGAGAATGTGGAAGAAATGTTTTAGACCGAGTGGCAGGGGGTACCATCAGGGTGGTGCTGGAGTTTGTGACATAGCCCCCCCCCCAAAAAGTCTGCCAAGGCCGGAGGCACAGAACGTGCTGGAGGGGCCTCCAAGGCGGGAAGCACCACCACCGCGCCCACGATGAGGAGGTCGACCCCGAACCCTAGGAGCCGACCGATCTGGATGGTTCCGGTGGAACAGTTCGGTGAGTTCAGGGTCCAGTATGTCAGTGCAGTCCACCCAGCAACGATCCTCAGGGCCATAGCACTCCCAGTCTACCAAGTACTGCAATCTACCGGCCCTCTGGCGGGAGTCCAACAACGCGAGAAGAGAACAACTTCCATCCACAATGCGAGAAGGAGGCAGTGGAGGCTAATCATGAGCTGACTCTAAGGGGCCTGTAACATATGGCTTAATTAGAGAGACATGAAATGAGGGTGCAGTACACAAGTTAGGAGGGAGATGCAGCTTATACGTCACCTTGTTGACCTGCTTGGAGATGTAGAATGGCCCAATATATTGGGCAAGGAGCTTGCGTGAACCCTGTACATGGCGCATATCCTGTGTAGAGAGCCACACCCTGTCACATGGAGTATAGCGGCACGTCTCACCTCGATGGCGATCTGCCAGGCGTTTATAGCGCTGGACCCTTTCGATGTGACCATACCTCCTCACTACACCAAAACCAATCGTCCGCAGTGGGTGCATTAGAGGGGGAAGGGTCCGTCCCATAGGGCGAATGGGGGCTGGAAGCCTAAGACACACTGATAAGGGGTAAGACTGGTAGCTGAGTGTTTTAGGGAATTTTTAGCAATCTCTGCCCAGGAAAGGAAATGTGACCAGTCAGATGGAGTGACACTGCAATAAATGTGGAGAAATTTGGTGAGTTCCTGGTTCACCCTCTCACACTGACCATTGGACTGTGGGTGGTAACCTGATGTGAGATTGATGTTTACACCCAGTTTCTCAATGAACGCCCGCCAGACAGCAGATGTAAACTGAGGCCCCCGATCTGTCAGTATGTCTTCTGGCAAACCGTAATGGCGAAACACGTGGTGAAACAACAGTTTGGCCGTGACAAAGGCTGAGGGTGGACCAGGAAGGGGGATAAATTTAACAGCCCGAGAAAAATGGTCCACTACAATCATAATGGCAGAGTTCCCATCTGACAGAGGGAGATCGGTAACAAAATCGAGTGCAATATGGGACCATGGCCGATCAGGCACAGGTAGAGGTACCAGCTACCCTGATGGAAAGGCTTTAATGTATTAATTTTTAATGTATTTAATATTTAATGTATTCCAAGTTGCGGTGGTCTGTGATAACCTGGAATGGGTGGCTGGCCCCCATCAACCAATGACTCCACTCTTCCAGGGCTAGTTTTATGGCGAGTTCGTGATCCCCCACATCGTGGTTGCGTTCAGCTGGAGAGAGCTTCCGAGAAAAAAAAGGCTATGGGGTGAAGCCTGGAAGGTGTGCCAAGATGTTGAGACAGCACAGCTCCCACCCCAACATTGGAAGCATCCACTTCCACCAGAAATGGCAGAGAGGGATCTGGATGGCCTAATACAGTAGCGGTGGTGAAGAGCCTTTTCAGTTTGGCAAAGGCCTGGTTCTGCTGCTAGGGACCACTGAAGACGCCTAGGTTTCCCTTTAAGGAGGGATGTCAGCGGAAGAGCTACAGAGGTGAAAGAGCGGATGAAACGGCAAAAGAAATTTGCAAAACCTAAAAAGTGCTGTAATTCCTGGACAGATTGGGGTTTGGGCCAGTCCAGAACGGCCTTCACCTTACCTGGGTCCATGCAAATGCCCTCTGGGGAAATAATGTAGCCAAGAAAGGTTATAGTGGTACAGTCAAATTCACATTTCTCGGCTTTCGCATATAACCGGTGTTCCAGCAGACGGGTGAGTACCTCACGTACATGCAGTCTATGAGTAGCCACATCATGGGAAAATATAAGAATATCGTCAATATAGACCAACACAAAGACTCCCAAGAAATCCCGCAACATTTGGTTAATGAATGCCTGGAAGACAGCAGGGGCATTAGTCATTACTAGGTATTCGTAATGCCCCGAAGTTGTGCTAAATGCTGGCTTCCACTCATCCCCCTCCCTGATACACACAAGATTATAAGCATTACGAGGTCAAGCTTAGTGAAGACCCGGGCTGTATGCAGCTGTTCTAGAGCGGATAGTACTAGAGGCAAGAGACAGTGGGTAGGGGCTAGTGCGAGGCACCACTGCCCCCACAAACAGGTCGATGGCACAGTCACGATGAAGAGGCAGAATGGTAGCCTGTTGTTTACTGAAAACCTGGTCCAAATCAGCATACTCTGCTGGGACATTAGAAGGGCAAGGGTTCAGCTGATGTGGTACAGGCTAGGCCCACCCAGCGCTGAGGACGTTTTAGGCAGTTCTGCTGACAAAAGAGAGACCTTGGATGTAATCTGACCAGTGTTCCAGGAAATTACAGAGTTGTGCTGCTGAAGCCAGGGTTGGCCAAGGATGACGTTGACAGAAGGGGAACAGATGAGGTAAAATGCCCAATGCCCCTATGGCGATCTTAATGGGCTTAGTGCGCCGTGTGACCCTGCCTGAACCCATTGGGCTCCCATCCAATGAAGTGATAGCTATGGGGTGTGGTAGCTCCTCCAAGGGTAGGTTCTTATTGCAGGCCCATTCCTTCCCCGTCTGCTCCAGAGTTGATTAAGGCTGTAACAGGGAGAATACAATCAGCAGTATGTATGAACCCCATGAGCCGGCTAACTGAAGGATTTGAAAGCTAAGAAATAATGACTCACCGTGGATGGCGAAGCAGTGATCTCATGTTCTGCGGACCCACAGTAGAGGCAGAGATGGCAAGTAAGATGGCGCTGACGTTTCTGTGGAGCCAGGCAAGCGGAATCCACCTCCATGGGGACTGGGGTGGTCGGGAAAGGGGGCTCGAAGACTCCATGTGAGTGACAACGACCATGGCAAGTGGGATTGTTGGCCTGATGGTAGTCTAGACGTATGGCCGTAGAGATAAGTTCGTCAAGGGTGAGATCAAGGTCGTAACAGGCTAACTCGACTTGCACCTCAGCGCTTAGCCCTGCTTTAAAATGAGCCCTGAGGGTGGGGGGATTCCAGCCCAAGGTGGCTGCCAGGGTATGAAACTCCAAGGCGTACTCTGCCACTGACCGATTGCTCTGGGCGAGATGCAGCAAAAGGTCACCTGTGGTACAGCCTTTATGAGGGTGGTAAAAAGTGGCCTTGAAAGCAGTCAGGAACTGGGAGTAGACACTGACTTCCTCCTGTTGGGCCCCCCACACAGCAGTGGCCCAGGCAGCAGCTTTACCCATCAGACGCGAGATAACAATGGCTACCTGGGAGGGCTCATCGACAGCAGAGTGACTGGTGAAATTGGAGAGCATTGGAGGAGGAACTCCACACAATGCTCCGGATCCCTGTTGTAGTGCTAAGGCTCAGACACAGGGAGGCGGAACTCAGTGGGAGCCAGGAAGCTTGGGAAGGCGGTCTAGGCAGCAGCCATGTCAGCAGAAGTGACGTGTGGTGGGCATCCACCCAGCTCATTCTGGCGGATGTTGAGAGCCTGGACCTCCGGGGTCAGAAGGGCCAACTGCTGATGAAGCTCACCAAGACATCTCCCCTGAAGAGCGAGAATCTGCTCCATTGTGGCCGGCGGCTCACGATTCCCTGCTGCCTCCATGTCTGGCGAAGTGTTTCTGTCACAAAACCAGGAACCACACACACAGAAAGCTCAGGAGGCAGAAATGCAGGGGAAAACACTCAAGATACGGAGAGGAAAGAAAAGAGATGAGGCGGAATGGGAGCAACCCCGATAGCCTTATAAGGAAAACAGGAAGATGGTGAGACGAGAGCGCGCGCAAGTGCGAGGAATCTCCAGCCACGCGGAAATGCGAAACCGTAAGGCTGGACGAGCGAGTGGCAAAGCGACGCGGCAGAATAGAGCCCCGAGGGGAAGAGAGGGATAGTAGAGAGAGAGAGAGGCGAGAAAGAGATAAGCGAGAACGCCGAGCAAGAGATCGGGAAACGGAGAAGCCAACCAGAAAAGAGAATACCGCCGGAGCGGGTGATAGCGAGCTCAGATTCTCAAAGACTGGACTGCAGCTGGAGTCAGTGCTTCAAGAACCACCATGCACAGACATATGCAAGACATGGGTTTCAGCTGTTGCATTCATCCTTGTGTCAAGCCACTCTTGAACAAGAGTCAGCGTCAGAAGCATCTCGCCTGGGCTAAAGACAAAACTGCGGTCCAAAGTTATGTTCTCTGATGAAAGTAAATTTTACAGTTCCTTTGAAAATCAAGTTCCCAGAGTCTGGAGGAAGAGAGGAGAGGCACAGAATCCACAGTGCTTGAGGTGCAGTGTAAAGTTTCCACAGTCAGTGATGGTTTGGGGTGTCAGTGATGGTTTGGTCCACTGTGTTTTCTGAGGTCCAAGGTCAACGCAGCCGTCTACCAGGACATTTTGGAGCACTGCTGACCAACTTTATGGAGATGCAGATTTCATTTTCCAACAGGATTTGGCACCTGCACACAGTGCCAAAGCTACCAGTACCTGGTTTAAGGACCATGGTAACCCTGATCGTAATTGACCAGCAAACCCACCAGACCTTAACCCCATAGAAAATCTATAGGGTATTGTGAAGAGGAAGATGCAATAGGCCAGACCCAACAATGTAGAAAAGCTGAAGGCCACTATCAGAGCAACCTAGGCTCTCATAATACTTGAGCAGTGCCACAGACTGATCGACTCCATGCCACACTGCATTTTTGCAGTAATTTAGGCAAAAGAAGCCCCAACTAAGTATTGAGTGCTGTACATGCTCATACTTTTCATGTTCATACTTTTCAGTAATATTCTAATTTTCTGAGATACTGAATTTGGGGTTTTCATTAGTTGTCAGTTATAATCATCAAATTAAAAGAAATACACACTTGAACTATATCAGTATGTGTGCAATGAATGAATATAATATACAAGTTTCACTTTTTGAATAAAATTACTGAAAAAAAACCAACTTTGTTATGATATTCTAATTTTATGACCAGCACCTGTATATATAGAGGTAGCGATAAGAGTTAGCCTAGAGGTGGTGACAATTAACTTTTTTGTCTGGCTTGTGCCCAGAGGAGGGCAGTAATAAATTGCAGTCTGTCTTGTGCCCAAAAGTTGGTGGTTCAAGTTCCCTGATCCAGCATCTATACGATCCTGGGTCATGAGTGGATGGTTCCAGTTTCCTGATCCAGCATCCATACGATCCTGGGTCGAGAATGGATGGTTCCTGTTCCCTGTTTTAGTGTCCACACGATCCAGGGCCTACCCAGCACACCTCTGTCACACCATCAAGGGGGCGAAGTCAGTGTGGACGGGCAGTTCAAAGTGGAGCTACACCCTGATTTCCTGTTGAGGCCGAGTTCTTTGTCATGCTGGTCCTTCATGCTATGTTCTTAGAGGCAGCAGGATCTGCCTAACAAGTTACGTCAGCAGGAAAGCTCATGTGACAGGCATCCACGGTGTGTGGGTGGCACGCCATCCCAAAGACATCTTTGCCCACCCATTCAACCTCTTCAGGCGCTTCAGAAGCCGCACCTTGGGAGGCATCTGTCATGAATGGAGCTTACGTATGCGCAAGGGAGTCACGTGAGGCTCTGTCCTCTCTCCCGGCATGCATCTAAGCCGTGTTTCCAGGCAGAATTCACAAACTATTTAAGCCTGCATGTTACAGCAGATTGTGCATGTGGATATGTTTCCTGTTGTTGTTCTGACCCATTTTGTGGATTACCTGTGTCTGACCCTTTTCATGCCTTGTTATTGTTTTGGTTTTGGTGTCTTTCTTTAGTTGTTAGTTTATGGTGTTGGTGTTTATGTTTGCCTTTTACTAAATACCCCTTTTCTTCCCTGCACTGGTGTTGGAAACACTCACTTCTGTCCTGCTGCATGCAATGCTGTGTGACGGTTAGTAGTTTTTCATGTTTCATGTCAAGACCAGGAACAGAGCTGGACATATAGTCTTGGTAAACTTGGATGCTGTGCCCCCCACCCACATGTTCACTAGGATTGATGCCAATTTATGGTTTGAGAAATACTCATCTGTTGCTTTTTGGTTTTGCCATTTTTCCATTCCCACCCAAATCACCAGAACTCACCATTATCAAACATCTAGAGTGCCATGTAAGGTGACACTAATCCCCCATCCCACTCGTCCCCCTGCCTGATCCTAATGAGATTGTAGGCACTGCATAGGTCCAACTTGGTAAACAGTTGGGCCTTCTGCAGTGCCTCAAATGCTGTCTGCATTAGGGGCAAGGGGTAACAATCCTTGATTGTGAAGGCGTTTAACCCTCAGTAGTCTATGCAGGGGCATAGGGTTCTGTCCTTCTTGGTGGCAAAGAAACCTGTGCCCGCCGGGGAGCTAGACAGTCATATAAACCCAGTAGCCAGGGCCTCCCGGACATACTCCTCTATTGCTTTCCTCTCAGGAGCAGAGAGGGTAAAAAGATGGCCACGAGGAGGAGTGGTGCCTGAGAGGAAGTCAATGCCACAGCTGAACGGGCGATGAGGTGGCAGCTTTTGGCCTTAGAGTGGCTAAACACCTCTGCCAGGTCGTGGTACACAGAGGGAACTTCTGTGAGGTCCGGGGCCCAGATTCTAGTGGGGTCCCGGGAAGAGAAAGGAGGCAGATGGCGTGACACTTGGGGCTCCAGGTATAAATCGACAGGGTCAACCAATCGATGCCTGGGTTGTGTTGGGCAAGCCATAGGAACCCCAAGATCAATGGCATAGCAGGGGTTTGGGTTATAAAAAAGAAGATGGTCTTCCTGTGAGGACCAATACTGAGAACCAGGTCGGGAGACTGAATCGGGCCACCCCCGTCGACACCCACAACCGAGAGTTGTGTGGGGAGAAGACACGGCTCTAGAGCTAGCTCCCTGACCAGGCCAGCGTCAATGAAGTTGTTTGCCACCCCCAAGTCCACCCAGACCAGCACATGGTGTGGTGATGCACCCCTACAGGCGATACTGGCTTCCAGAGCAAGTCCTCACTAGGAGGCTGTACACTGGCCTAGCCCCTTGCCCCCGCCTTTGGACCCCCCTTGCCCCCCCGTTTCCCGGCAGTGGCAGTTTCCTAGTCCACCCCCTACCTGCTGCACCACAAAAGCCATGTGTGCCACTAATCTGCATGGGTTCTTCCCCATTGGAGGGAGTAGTGGAAGGGGGCCCTGACCAGGACCATACCCCTCTGGGGACGGACTGTCGACCAGCATCTGCGCGCTCTTTAGCCCGTTGTTGAACACGCACGTCAAGCCGGCAAATGAGTTCATAGCACTCTGCAACAGTGGAAGGTGGGTCAAGGGTGGCAAGTTCATCCTTAAGCGTTTGCTCAGGTCGAGTTGAAAAATGGCCATAAGTGCACCCTGATCCAAGCCACTCTCTGCAGCGAGTGTACGAAACTCGATAATAGTCCGCCACCGGACATGATCCTTGAACTAGGTCTAGCAGCCTTGGACCCGCCTCTTTGCCCCTTTGGGGGTGTATAAGGTGTCCTTCAGGGAGCTCATGAAGGCCTCCACGCTTCGACATTCAGGCGAGTGCTGTTCCCATAAGGCCATGGCCTATGTCAAAGTGCAGTCGGACAACAGTCAGATTATATATACCACCTTTGACCTCTCTGTGGGAAACCAAGCGCCCTGGAGCTCGAAAACTAGCGAGCATTGCAGGAGGAACCCCCGACAGCGCTCTGCATTGCCCGTATAGCGTTCTGGAGGGGCGATGGGTGGCTCGCAAACATGAGAGGAGGGGTGGTGCTGTGATTGTAGGAGCGAGAGTGAGTGCGTTTAAATGCTCAGCCAACTCATGCAGTATCCCTTCATGCCTCTGCACCACGGTTTGCTGAGATTTTAGGGCTCTTTGGAGCCCTGGCACGTCTGCTGGGTCCATAGAGGTCACACCCTACTGTTACGGTTTGCCACAGGGGTGAACTCGGATGCTGCATGCTAGTCCGGAGAAGGCACTAGCATGGATAGGCCAACGGTGAGAGTAGGAAGGACGCTTTTGTGCACAAATAATATAATGGGGTTTGTGTGTGGAAATAATAATTTTTAAATAAATGAAAACAATCCCAAGTGGGATTCAAATCCAGCTTGTCACAGTGGCAAGCTACAGCCTTAACCTAGTGTGCCACCAGGCCACTTTGGTGCACAATGAAATAAAGCAAAGATAATGAATAAAATAACAAACACAAAAGACGCTCTTGCACATACTCAAACAAAATAATATTTGTATGATTGAAATGGAGGATAGCATGGTAGCTTCCCCGACATGGAGAAGTCCCCCAAAAGGAGTCACACCAAGCACCTAACCTCTCCCTGACACCAATTATTACCTCTAGCATTTAGCCCCTACATGACAATCTATGACCTCTATGAGGTCCGATGTTTACCAGCTTGCCGTGACCTCTTACCTGGTACGAGAGAGCACAAAAATCTAGACGGAGAGCCCAGGTTGAGTCTCAACTTAAATAGAGACTCAGCCAGGTGCTCCTCGTCAGGCCTAATTGCCCCTGGTCCTCCTGGGACACTGTCGGGAATTGCAACACTGGCGCCCCCCAGGGGCAACCAGTGGAATAGGTTGGCTACCTTTGCTGGCAGCAGAGGGAGTTGCCTGGGCCCTGGTGGTGCTGTGCTGGATAGGTCGCCTCCCTCTGATGGTGGCAGAGGGGATAAACCGACCCCTAACCGGAACTGGTTATTTATCAGTCAAATATCAGTAAATTTTGGAACAAAACCTTTACACCTCTTCTAAAAAGCTGAAGATGAAGAGGAATTTTAAGCTTTCAACATGAAACAACCCAAAGCATACATCCACATCAACAAAAGAAGCCCAGACCTGAATCCAGTTTTGTTCCATGTATCTGTAGGTAAATTGAGGTTAACTTAGCTTGTTATGAAAACAAGCTAAGAGACTTTTCACAAGGGTATTTACTGCCGGGGTTAAAGGGACCTGGGGCAAGATGTTTGCTTGGTGGTTGGTCTATTTTTAGGATTTAACACATTTGAGATTGTGATTTCTTCTGGCTATTAAGTATACATTGACTACAAAAAAGTAGGGCAGGTCATGGAGGGAAAGCTGGTGGATGACTGCCCCATGTGACTAGTCTTAGGGTAAGCCACTGTGGCCAATTATGTTTTATAAAAATATACACACAATCATTAATTATTAAAATGGTTCATGTATTTGGATCCTAATTAGTGATGACTTGGCTTCTTCGGAAAACAAGCTGTTTGATATGTGCATGTTTGATATTTTTCTGCATAATTGGATAAAAAACAAATGTATAAAAGAATTGCTACGGTAATAAAGTGGAAGTGCAGCATTTATTTGATTAATTAAACATTTTATATATTTGTCAGAAAAAAAAGAGCTAAAAGAAAACACAACTCTTTAGTCTAACAGTACCTACATCAGACTGGTATACTGGTATATTAATGACATAGATCTTAAATAAAACAATACTGGCAAACTTATGTGACCATTAAATAACAACCTCAGAGATGATACTTAAGTAGTTATGGAGTATGTTACAAAAATAGTAATCTCAGTTTATTATTTTTAAATTTATTTTTGCAACTCTTCCAAACAGCCTAGCTTTGTGGAGTGGCTAATAGCTATAGAACAGCTTCTGTTATTTAAGTTGTGAGCCTATGTGCATACTTCAGAGGGCTCCCTGGTTAGTATAGGATGCAGGGTCCTAAACTGTGATGATATTAGCCCTACATTATCATACAATGGATCCCAGAAAAATGCATTTATTATAATACAGTATAATACAGAGAGATTTACTCAAAAGAAACCCTGAATATTCTGTACGGCCATTAGGATGAAGCTATCTGAACGAAACAAGGTGCAATGTGTTCCACAGTACATGGAGCTTTGACCAAGCCAAAACCTGTTCCATGACACAGTAGGTGTATGGTGCACGATAGGAACACCATAACTATTGAAGAACTGTCCACAATTCTGTTAAATTACAAGATGTCTGTGATTTCTGTGCTCCACAGCTTGTTGAATGGCATTTTAGATGTGTTCCATAATGTTGAGATCTGGTGACTTAGGTGGAAATGGCAAGACCCCAAACTCAGATGACTGTTCCTATAACAATAATTGGCATCTACATATATGTGGCAGTGCATTGTCCTGTTGGAAGAGGCCAAACCCATCAGAATAAATGCAGGACATGAACAGGTGTAACTCATCAGAAAGGAGGTAAACATAGCACCTGAGATGTTTGTAGATGTACTGGGGTCCCATGGAATGCCAGCTAAACAAACCCTATACTTTATGGAGCCACCACCAGCCTTTGTATTTTCATTCGGGTCATCTGTACCAGTTTTGTACAGTTCTGGCACTTCAGTGTATGTGGGCCTTTTCAAAACTGTGGCCACAAAATTCAAAGCACACCAAAACATCTACTATTTATTTTAAGTGTGCTCTAATATTAAGAATTCCCATTTACTAGAATCAAGAGATCTCCTGCTAGCCTGTTTCAGGATGACAGTGTCAGAATTATGTTCTTTGGTGTGGTGAATCACATTTTACTGTCTAGCAGTTTGATGGATGAATTTGGGCTTGGCAGATGCCAGCAGAATGCTACCTACTGAAATGCATTGTGTCAGGAACAAAATTAGGCTGTTTTGGGGGGTTTGGACTATGCCTGTTAGTTCCTGTCAAGGCTAATGTTCATTTTAAATAACAGACAGAACGGTTAGAATGTAACAGGGTCATGGGTGCCACCATTTCCTGCATGAGGGATTGTGTGAGGGATTCTGGGTAATGGAGTCACAAACTGTAGTTTATGCTCGCTTGTAGTTCATGCCTGTACTTCAAGTTTGGGGGACAGAGTGTGCAGTTTTGATCAATTCCTTAATATAGGATTTCAGTAGGTGCAGATTGAAGTGGCCATTCTGGTGCAAGAAGAAAAACTGCTAGCAAATACTTGTATGCACCATGCACTGTCATAAGCAGAATTCCAGTGTACATTAATCCAGCTGCATGATCAATGATTTTAGTTGAGTCTGATGCTAGACTGGCTCTAACTCTAAATATGTTGCTTGGTTTATCAACAATGATCAGTTGTCATTGTCCATGAATATTAAAGGAATAAGACCGGTGTTACTGTGGAGCTCAGTTACTCAATTATTTTCCAGAGAGCTTAGACATTAACTGAACAGGTGCACATGGCTCTTATTAACTTGGAGATCATGCTGCATTTACCATTTGCACAGTATATCATGACATATACACACACAAACAAATTGTAAAGTAGTGTGACAAAAAAGTGACTAGGGGAAAAAGTATTAAAAATTACTCAGTGGCACTACTCATCTGGCCCACAGGCTATTTAGGAACCAAACAGCCTGCAGGTAAAAATGTGCTCATTATCCTGCTTGTCCAGGACTGGATGCTCCTATAGCTTCGCCAGATGGCAGTCTGGAGAACAGTTTGTGTACAGGGTCACTGAGGTCAAAGATGGTTTTGCAGCTAATTTGAAGAAAAACAGAAATTGAGATTTTGGAAATAGGCTACCAGTTGCTGTTATGACGATATAAAGTGTAATATGGCTCAGCAAATCATACATCATACGTTGACCACACAGTGCACTGTATGCAAACCAGTGGTTCCACTTCTGGCTGATACTCTTTGTCATATACTCTCTGTATTCTACGGAAAATAAATAAATATAATATCCTTTATTGTTTTTCTATAAACATTTTGAATTGTTTGTATAATTGCACTTTAATTGTACAGCCACTTTAATTGTATTTGATTATTTTTTCTATTTTTTAGCAGTATATAAATCATGAATAAGGATACACTAAAGTGACAAAAATACACAGGCTGGTGGCTGCTCCATATTAGTATGGGGTTAGTTTAGCTGGCATTTCATGGGACCCCTGGTACGTCTACAAATATCTCCAACAGGTGAACACTGTGTGCACCTCCTTTTTGAGGAGTTACAAACGTTCATGCCTTGCATTCATTTTGATGGGTTTGGCCTTTTCCAACAGGACAATGTGCTGCTTCATGCAGAGGAACACTCATGTGAGTTTAGTGTTTTGCCATTCCCATCAGATCAACACATATGCGGTTCCATGCAATATGATGTGAAACACAGAAATCCTAAACCTCAGAACTGTAGACCGTTCTGCAGGAAGTGTGGTGTTTATTGTCTACAGAATATTTCTGCAAGCTTGTGGAATCCATGCCCTGTGGGGGACTTTCCAAGTATTAGAATGTCATACCAGCTTTTTTTTTCCTGGTACTTCAGCATAGTGTTTATCAATTTTTTCTTTAAAATAGTCCTAGTGGGGAGTGTAACTGAATGATATTCATCTGTGTTTCTGGCACAAATTTGGGTGTAATTTGTCAGAAAGTGGGAACACAACATTCACCAGTCAGAGATTTTGCAGTAGTTCCAGTTTTATTTCTGGCACATCTCTCTCTCTCTCTCTCTCTCTCTCTCTCTCTCTCTCTCTCTCTCTCTCTCTGTGTGTGTGTGTGTGTGTGTGTG
>JAOVVF010051194.1:0-17735 GCA_028565595.1 Duopalatinus emarginatus
TGTCTGCCGTTTTTAAGTTTAGTGCTTGTTGTATCTTATTCTACTTTATATGTAAAGTATGAAGTATTATTTTTACACTAGATTGTGTATTTCACTCCGTAGTTTCCTTAATCTGACACTAACTATGGTCCGAGTTATTTGTAATGTTGATGTATGTATATTTAGGCTTGTGTAACGTGTATTAGATAAATTATACCACAGAAAATACGTAAGTCACTGAGTCGTCTAGAGTCTGGAGCGTGCGTTTCCTGCCACAGTAGTGGTGACAAATTAGTGACAAATTTACAGGTTTAAATTTAGAGAACTGTGTAAAGGGTTATAGTACAAATAGCAGATTTTAAATAACATAAAATAGAAAAAATATAAATGAATAACTTGATATCCACGTGTATATGTGCAAAATGCATAAAAGCTGATTTCCACAGAGCTGATACAGTCCAAGTCAGCTTTTACAGTTTCGGGCTGATTGTGTCATATGCTCAGCCATCTTATAAATAAACTGTTTGTTGCACATATATGCATGAATATCAAGTTATTAATTCCTATTTTTTCTATTTTATGTTATTTAACATCTGCTATTTGTACCATAAACAAATATACCACTCATGTACCACTACTGTGGAGGGAAATGCACGATGCAGATTCTGGATAGTTCTACACCAGTCGACTCTGTGACTAACGGTTTATCTGTGGTATAGTTTATCTAGTATGTGTTACTCAAGCTTACTTGAGTTACTTTGGAAATAACTCTGACTGTAGTTAGTGTCAGATAAAGGTAAAATGTAAATAATCTACAGACTGAAATATGCAATGTATACTATATATATAGTATTTAAAAAAGTTATTGTTAATCTTTCCTAGTCTTCTCTCTTAATCTTGATTTATGTGGCATGAACTGATATCCGTGAGGATGGTTCGTGCATTTAATTGCAGTTCTCTATTTTACCAAACAATGTCACTAATTCCTGCTCTCTCTCTCTCCGCAAGCTTTTGAAGGGCTACAGTTGCTGCAAACCTTGCTTAAATGTACACTCGTAAGTATTTCTTTGTAAATCACAGTTTCTGCATGAGAAATTGCATATGTACATTTCAGGCCCGCTTATGTGTGTACGCACCCTTTATAAATTGGTAGAGAAGGGACAGTACTATGGGGATGTTTTTCAGGGTTTCTAAGCCTAGCTTCAAAATTTTTCAGTAATCACCGAAACACTGAATATATTCCAACGGTCAACCCCTACATACCGAATCCTCTCAGGTGTTTAACATGCAAGAAATATGGACATGGGGTGGCAAACTGCAGAAGTGACACTATTTGCACTGTGGAAAACCAGAACACGGAATAGAGTGCCAGAATCCCCCAACATGTGTGAACTGCAAAGGAGACCATAGTGCAACTGATAAAAATTGCCCAATATGAAACAAAGAAAAAGAAATCCAAAAAGTTAAGCAAGACAAAAAGATAACATATCTAGAGGCCAGAAAACTAGTCAAACAAATTCCGTTCTTCCAACTAAAGAAACAGCACTCAAATCCACAATAAACTCTGAAACACAAACAAACCTGTCATGGTTGCATGGCAACAAAACCTATACAAAAGAATCAACCAACACTAAACAGCAAACAAATCCACTAGACCCAAATACAACAGACACAGAAATCAGTAATAAAAGGAACCAAGCTTACAAATAACATAATAAACAAACCAGGAACCCAGTAAACCAAACGAAGACTCACAAAAAGACGTAGAAATGTCAGACCCAACAGCAAGATGCCAAAGGAGCCCTTCACCCAGAAATAAAAAAAAGAAAACATGTACTTGTCCTTCTCATATGAAAACTAAACATCATGTCATACAGTGGAACTGCGAAGACTTCAAGGCAAATTATCCAGACCTACAGCGATTGCTAGCAATGCTGAATCCTGCAGACTTCTGTCTGAAAGAGACCCAAATAATCACAGAAACTCTGCAAAACATGCAAAAAGTACTTTCTGAATGGAACACCAGGCCCATCCAGCCATCGGCCAACCAGAGGCACAGCGATATTGATCAGGATTGATACAATCCACAGTAAAGTCAGCATAAATTCCAACCTTTAGACTACAACAGTACTTGAAACCCTGCACAGACCAATCACACTATGCTCAGTATATATCCCTCCATAACACACCAAGACTTGGACAAAATGATAGGCCAACACCCCCCCCCCCCATTTATTCTAAAGACCTAATAAATGCTACAGGCCTATGTTTACTAAATAATGACAACCACACATACTTGCTCCTTGGACATGAAACACACTCTGCTATAGACCTCACAATCTGCTCCCCAGAACTTTTCCTGGAAAAAAACTTGGGAAGTATTAAATGACCAATTCAGAAGCAACCACTTCCCACTAAAAATCACTTTGGCCTCCAAAACCAACAACTAAAATCCCCAAAATGGCAACTGAACAGGGTGGACTGGGACAGATTAAACAATTTCTTCCAAGAACGCTATCAAACTCCAGAGCAAAAAACAAACTCTGCATTGAATGGCGTACCAAAACTCATATAGAAATAGCAGAACAATCAATACCAAAATTTACAAAAAAACGTACTAAGGTACTATAACCCTTGGTTCAATGAAGACTGCTAAATAATGATTTTAAACAGGAAAGAGGAAATCTGATGTTTCAACAAAAAACCCCACAACAAAAAAACCTAACAAAAATAAAAATCATTAGAACTCAAGCACACAGAACTATAAGACAATCCTAGGAAAAATTTGTGTCAGGCCTACAGATGACCACCCCCACCAAGAAGGTCTGGAACATGATTCGCAGTATGGTAAATGAGAACGGGCACCCCGAGCTGCAACACATACAACGCCAAGAAAACATGCTGACAACAGAAAAGGAGATAGCAGATAAACTTGCAAAGTCCTTTTAAAGAAACTCCTTAGTAGAAACATGCCTCCCAGCCTTCCAAAAACGTCTCGCAATACGCTATAAACAACTTTCATCTTTCACCTCAAACAACCAAGACCCACACACCCTTCTTACTAGAACTCCAGATCGCCATCAGAACAGCACATGACACCACCATTGGCCCAGAGCAAATACATTATCAGTTCTTAAAACACTTGCCTGAAAACACCTGCCAAAGATTTCTAAACATAATAAATAATATATGGATAAAAAAATTATATTCCACCGAACTGGAAAGAAGCATATATTATTCCAATCCCAAAGCCAGGAAAAGATCACACAGACTACAGACCCATTTAAGAGACTTTAATGTAAAACTATGGAAAGAATGATAAACCGCAGTGTTAATGTCTAGTGTATTTATTGTATTTTGTCTTGTCTATTTATTGTAAATCGTCTTGTGTATTTATTGTAAATCGCCTTGCGTCATTGCACATGCTTCAGTGCACTTTACGTTGTATTGTGTAGTTTATTGTTCTGTCTAGCACCTTGGTCCTGGAGAAACGTTGTTTTATTTCACTGTGTACTGTACACCACTGTATATGGTTGAAATGACAATGACAATAAAAACTACTTGACTTGACTACTTGACTATTAAAAAACAACACATTGTCGCAGTGTTCTTCGACATCGAAAATGGCATTTCGGAGGATATGGAGAGAATGGGCCTCTGTGGACACCTTCCCCAATTCATTGCAAAGTTTTTAACAAACAGACATTTTAGAGTAAAAATAGCACCACCTCCGAAAGACATACAGAGGAGATAGGGGTCCCACACGGTAGTATACTTATTGACCCCGACATCATGTGCTGCCTTTATGTTGATGACTGCTATAAGGACAGCATCTGCTATAAGGGGAAATACATGGCATGCATCGAAAGAAAGCTTTAACTAACAATTAACAACATTCTGCGGTGGACTACCAATGATGGCTTCAAGCTTTCCAAATCTAAAACATCTCTCCACCTGGATCCAACTTTGTACCTAGATGGAGAAGCCATCAAAACAGAAAAAGAGACAATTTCTAGGCATGTACTTGGATCAAAAACTTTCCTTTAAATGCCACATCGAATACCTCAAAAACAAATGTCAAAAAACCTTAAACATCATTAGAATACTAACAAATACCTATTGGGGAAAAAACATTCTTTTACTTAATAAATGCAGAAGGAATGGGATAGTGAACCACATAACAAGGTACATGAAATCAAGCCAAAAGTTGGAAAACACTATACAAGAATGACTTGCTGAAAAAAAAAACAATCAATCATTACAAGATGCTGAATTGGACATACCAATTCACACACAAGCACCTCCTTACAGTGGAAAACACACAAACCTGACAATTTTAAAGACATTTAAACACATTCTAATGGAATGCCCAGCATTTAACACATAAAAACTTAATATATTTAGTGAGGACAGTTTGCAAAGCCTGTTTGTATCATCACCAGAGAAAATTCTGATCTTTCTGTCACACTTGAAACACCTTGTATAACTTGATTATAATTATGTACACCTAAGATACAAGCCATGTACCGCCATTAAATAACCTAAATGGCATATCTCATATGGCATAAAACCCAAATAAACAAACAAATTTTGCAATTGATAGGTTTTCCACTTGTGAATAACCTTTCTCATTGTAGAATGATGGACTTTGTTTGAAAATGGCCTAAAAACAGTTCCCTTGTTCTGATATGTAAACCATAAAATTCTAATAGGCTGTACTTTTTCTCTTAAAGAAACCACAAAACATAATGGAGAGGCACAAATTCATTCCCAGAGACTTTTTAGCAATCCTTCCACACTGCAAGGCTTTCGCTGTGTTTTCTGAGAGATTTCTGAGGCTCAGAGCTAAAAACACTCGTAAATACAGGGGTGGACACAATAACAGGTATTTTAATGAAGGCAAAGAGGCAAACAATCCAAAACTGCAATCCAAAAATCAGAGTCAGTTGTTGGGCAGGTAGTCATGTGATCCACACACAGATTATCACAGGGCAAAATAAGAGACAGCATCAAAACAAAACAAAACAAAATCTAAACAGAGAGTTTAACAAACACGGAAAAGCACTCATAGAGGATATAAGGCTTGGTACTGGCTCGCACAGAAATCCAAATTCTTCACACCGTCAAGGCTGCGTTTATATGGGCTGAGTACAGGGGCTGGGAAATACGTGACAGGTGAACTAATTAACACAATACTTGTGGGAAAAACACACTAGAACTACAGTGACTAAGAACAGGTGGATATCGCTTAATTGGTGGAAGACATTTTGGGTTGCTGTCACAATACAGAGTCTGTTTTGTTCTGCTGCTGTGAACTTGAAATTAAATACCCCTCCCAAGATGGTCAAGTTGAAAACTAGCAGTTGCTAGATGTTGTACGTATATTTACACTATTGTGATAGATCTTGGTTTAAACAATCATCCTATGACAATGCCATAGGAGGGTTAGTGAATTCAAGAAAAAAAAGGAAATATAATGATTTGAAATAATGAAACATGTGAAGAGGGCAAATTGAAGTCAGAGCGGAACTACGAAAGACACCATCTTTGTAAAGGTCACACAATAACTCTTATTTGCCATACTTTAAATGCTGCATGGAGAGTGGAGAGCACCAATGGATTGGTTGTAAAATTTTAAAATTTACTCTGCAAGGAAGAAGTAAGCAAATCAAGCAAAGAAGACAGGAAACAGGAGGGAATCTCTAATAGACAACCCCAAGTGCCCTTTGAATATTGGCTGACTAGTAATAAAACAAGAAATTGGAAAGAGTCATTAAAACTAAATCTTTGTAAGAGTAAATTTCTCACTCTCAGAACCTTCCTGTGTTATGACTGGGTGTGAGTGTCATATAAAATACTTACGATAACAAGGGTTGGATGCAAGTCTAGAGAAGGGGTTTTTAACATAAAGAAAAGGCACTTCACAAACACAATTCGAAACACAAACAGAAGAAAAACGAAAAACCTAACAGGGCACAGTCCACTTAACATAAACAGGAAGTCCGGTAATAGATCCCTCCCCCACCCCCTCCAAAAAAAAAATAATAAATACATTCTATGGTGAAACTCCACCCAGGTTATAGCTGGAGGAAGCCTAAGCAGGGAACTGGTGTCCTTTCTCAGATGAGGATTGTGTGGATGCTTGAGCAGGTAACCGGTGCTGTTCTTTCTCAGACCTAGATCAGGCAGAGGCTTAGATATGGAACTGGTTCCGTCCACCCTCAGAACTGGGTCAGGTGGAGGCTTGGGCTGAGTGCTGGTCATGCCCTCCTGTCTGGTGCACATGCAGACTTGGATTTGGAGACATTCTCATCTGGAGCAAGACTTGGAGACAACCTCTGAACGTACTCTACTTATTGCTTTGTCCCACTATTGATTGGTTAAAAAAATGTCCAAGCCTTTTTAATTCTACTATCCTAAGCCATTAAGTGTGAATATATATTATATATAAGTGACTGTTGTGGTTGATCTTGGTGTAAAAGATCATCTCACCATAATGCCATGGGAGGGTTAGTAAAGTTTGGAGAAAGAGAAGGAATATAAAGCCTGATTTGGAAATAATGAAACAAGTGTGAAGAGGGCAAATTGGAGTCAGACGCAAACTGAGCAAAATTACGTAAGATGTCGTCTTCATAAAGGTCACAGAAAGAGTCTTTCTTGCCATACTTTAAAGGCTGCATCATTAAGAGCTGGGGGAAATAAATAGATTTTCAGTATGCAGGAGCAGACTTGGATTTGAAGATGTCCTCCTCTGATGCAAGAGCAAATTTGGACTTGTAGACATACTCCTCTGGTGCAGGAGCAAACATACTTTCAGTGCAGGCCTCTCCGGGCATACTTCAGTTGTGCCCTCCTCTGGGTGAAGAATAAACATAGTCTCAGTGGTGCCCTCCTCTGGGTCAGGAACAAACTATGCCTCTGATGCAGGAACCCAGGCAGCAGTGCAAAACACCTCCTCTGAGCCCATGGTCTGCTTAGGCTGCTTAAGATCATTTTACTCATAGGAAATGGTCTCACCAGTCACACTTGAAGGGACGGGGTTTTAAAATAAAGAAAAGGCAAACAATTCAAAAACACAAATCAAAACACCAACGGGAGAAACCAAACAGGGCATAGTCTACTAAACATAAACAGGAAAGTCCAGTTTATGTCAGTTAAACATAATAAGTCATCAGCGTACATTGAAAGTTTCAATTCGACACCTGAGTGAAAGATACTTTAAAAGGACTGAAGAGACTTTAATGCAACTGACAAAGGTTCAAGGGCAAACAATAAGGCGGTACAAAGGGCATCCCTGTCTGGCCCCATGTGACAAGTAAAAATAGTCTGAATGGTTGTCATTGCATCCAGTGAACAATGAACAACTTCAGGAGCAGAAGAGGAATGATTTGTAAAAAAAAAAAAAAAAAAAAAAAAAAAATCCATTTAAACAGATTTTTTACATCTCTAAGAGACACAAAAGTGGGATTTTTGGTATTCAAAAGATGAAATATGGAAGCTTGGGTCAAATGGGAGGTAAAGCTTCAGATGACAGGGATTCCTTATAAACCACGAAAACAAGAGGAGCCAGACTATCAGTAAATTTCTTGTAAAATTCAGCCAAAAATTTATCAGGACCAGGTGCTATATTGGATTGCATATCCCTAACAGAAACCTCAGTCTTCTTCAGGAAGGTAAAGGTTCTCTGCAACCATTGGGTCTATGGTCCCTCAAAATAGAAAAATATTCAATAATCCTTTGCTGTAGACTCTGATTGGTAAAGATTTAAGGATGCTTTAATAGAAAGTGGATCATCCTGTTGAATCCTAAATTTGGGGAAATAACTGATATGCAGCCTGTCTCTTCAATAGGTGAGCCAAAAGTCTTAAGCACACAGCAACAGTTGATATGCATTAGTTGTTTTGATAAGATTAAATTCAGCCTGTAAATCAAGTTGGCTTTTTGTTAGAGGAGTTCCTGGATTGGCTGCACTGATCTTGTCTAAGTCTGTAATTTCTGTGGTTAAACTTCATAGCTTGGCTTTTTGTACTCCATTCAAATGTGCTAATTTAACCATGTATGCAGGCTTTAAGAGATTCTCATAAAAAGAGAATATATAATTGCTATAAAACCATCAATAGAAGATTAAATACATGTGTTAAATGCATTATCTGACAACAGTAATTAGTTGAATCTTCAGGGTACTAAAGAGGAGGGGTGATTCAAAAATGTTATAGTTTCACTAAAAGGGGCATGGTCATGACTATTGGGTAGTACTTAGAAGAAGTGACTTTAGGAATAGGGGATTAGTAGGTTTAGAGTTGATTTGAACAAAGTTGTTTAGGACCAAATGCAGGTCAGTCACCCTCTGTACTGCATGTGAGCTCGGGGAATTAAGGTCACACAGACACAGAGTGTACAGTGAATCAAGAATTCCAATTTATTGTGAAGAATGAGAGGATTATATATTGTATGAATATATGTGATTTGTCAAGTGAGTGAGCTGTACAAGTGTGACTGGATACAAAAGATGTTTACGAGTCTAGAGCATGCTCTAGCCTGGTGACCATAGAAAAGACAGATAAAAAGGAAAGTGAGTACGAGGAGGGGAAGAAAAGGCACTTAAGGCCAAGCAAAGTGCAACACATCAAAACAAAATTAAATGTTCTAGAACAGTCCAGCAATTTATCCCAACAGGGATGTTGAGTAAAAAGATATCATCAACATAAGCCAACATGTTTAGTCTACAGTGGTCATGATTTCTAAGTTGTGTTTCTTGTAGGAATATTTATATCTGCAGAATTCTGCATAGTATTCCCAGGGGAGGTGCAACCAAGGGCACTGTTGTATGGGGAGTAATAATAATCAGCCCGGTTTACTCTGTGTACATTCTGTGCAAGTGCACCAGTACTTGACTTGAATGAGCCATAGGGTGTGTCTGATGCCCAGCTGCCAGATTCAGAAGTAAAATAAGCCCAGATGAGCAGATGAGCTTATCTATGAGATGACAGCATGTAGACCAAGTGAGCGGAACAAGCTGCAGGAATACGAGTGTTTGTGAGGTTCTGATATTGCCTTGACTACTTCCCATTCAATAGGTCGAACAAAGCAGATGGAAGGGAGTATAAAGAATTCACAGCCAAATGTGCGTTGAACGGTTAAGATAATGGGTCTGCTTTCTCATTCTTGGAGCCAAGACAGTAAATGCAAAACCTGAAACAGGTAAATTGGAGTCAGACGCAAACTGAGCAAAATTACGTAAGATGTCGTCTTCATAAAGGTCACAGAAAGAGTCTTTCTTGCCATACTTTAAAGGCTGCATCATTAAGAGCTGGGGGAAATAAATAGATTTTCAGTATGCAGGAGCAGACTTGGATTTGAAGATGTCCTCCTCTGATGCAAGAGCAAATTTGGACTTGTAGACATACTCCTCTGGTGCAGGAGCAAACATACTTTCAGTGCAGGCCTCTCCGGGCCTGTAACAAGCATACTTCAGTTGTGCCCTCCTCTGGGTCAAGAATAAACATAGTCTCAGTGGTGCCCTCCTCTGGGTCAGGAACAAACATAAGCAGGACTATGGAGCCTCCTCCATCAGCCTCTGATGCAGGAACCCAGGCAGCAGTGCAAAACACCTCCTCTGAGCCCATGGTCTGCTTAGGCTGCTTAACATCATTTTACTCATAAGAAATGGTCTCACCAGTCACAATGGGTCTGCTTTCTCATTCTTGGAGCCAAGACAGTAAATGCAAAACCTGAAACAGGTGAAAAACATATCCCAGAGGTCACTAATCGGTGGACCAAAATCCAGGTCTGGACTCAGACGTTGTCCTTTCCGGACCGAGACCTACAAAGAGTAAAATATTGAGTATTATTAATTTTAATGGTGTTTCTATTGTGTTTCTATGTTAATCGGCATCACATTTCTAGCATTTACGGTGAAAGTTTAGCAGACCAATCGCATGCATCACACATGATGCTTCTCTGCCAATCACATGTGTGTAATTATGATGAGTGCGGTAGACACTTAGAGTCACTCAGTCAGTAACACAAACACACGGGAGATTGCAGTGGAGAAACAGCGGTACGAATAAGGGGAGAAAATCATGCGTGGTGTGATTTAAACAGAGAAACAGTGAAAACTGAGCTTTTAACCAAGTTTGTTTTTTATTCTTTACACGGACAGTTTAAAACCAACATGTTTTCGTGTTCTGGAACCCACTAAAGTCTGATCTCAGGTCTCAGAAAATAATCATACCTATTCAAGTCTGATCTCAGAACAGAAAATAATCATACCCACTCACGTCTGATTCCAGAACAGAAAATAATCATATCCACTCAAGTCTGTTCTCAGGACACAGAAAGTAATTATAGTAACTTAAGTTTGAACCCACAGAAAACTCACTTTATTTATTGTTGTAATTGAACTGCAATTTGATATTTACTGTAGTTGTTGATGCCATAGAATGTTGATACAACTCCAGGCTACGTTAATATAAAGGATATAATTTTAAGTCATGGCAAGTTAGACATTATGATTATTCTGGACCTTGGCTTGAGGAAATTTTCTCTAACTGGACCTTACTGAAAGTTAATTAAATACCCCTGACATAGCCTATCAAGCTTGTCTGTGGTTAAGCCTTCGAGCTGCTTTAAGATTTAGGTTACAGTGATCAGTGAAGAGCTAAAAGGGGTGTTTGGCACAATTCCTCCAATGTCAGCTTTATTGCAGACGTTTACGATCTCCTATGCTATAATTTCGCACTGCTGGGCTAAGACTTTTTGAGGAATAAGCCTCTGGTTGCAGCTTTGTTTGTTTTTTCTCTGAGGCACTCAGACTGTGCCTACCCCTGTCTCAGAGGCATCCACTTTAACTATGAATGGTCTTTCAATGTCTGAGTATTGGAGAATCAGAGCTAAGGTAAAGACAGACTTGAGACGTTGAACTGCTTGTTTAGATTTAGTGTTCCAGTTTAGCTGTTTAGCACCTCCCATAATTAGAGCTGACTCACGATGGTCCTGAATGAGTGAATAAAGTCAATGGAAATTGGCAAATCTCAAAAAGAAATAATAAAAAAAAAAAAATATATATATATATATATTTTTGCTTTATACTAAACACCTCTTTCTCTGCTCCTGAATCTATGAGTAAAAGAAGACAGAAACAATCCCTTGAGAGATGCAGTTCAGCTTGAATAGCACAAGAATTTTGAGAAAATGTTTCTGGACTCACCAGGGTGATGTGAGCACAGGTAGGACATGTGGGATGTGTCGTAAAAGGGCATTTACTCACTGGACTTTGCAGAGGTGATCCACTCCACAGTAGAAGCATAGTTGAAATCATCACTGTCTCTCCCTTTCCATCACCCTCACTATGGTTTAACCCAGCTCTATTTTGAGTTGTTATTGTGATGCAGCAGCCATCTTGTTCTGTCGCTGTGAATTTGAACTGGAATCCCTAACAATTCAGGCATGATAACAGCTCTCAGACATGCATTCATTTCTGTGTCTCTGCTGATTTATCAGGGTAAACAGGGTATTTAATCCAATAGCTACAGAACTCTTTGCATCCTCTTTGTCTTCTGAATGTTTACTCAGTTCATGCCAAATAGAGCAGGATTTGTGTCTTGATACTTGTGTTTTGAAAGCAAAACTATGCATGAGGTACCTACATTTAGCAAACACTTCTTCGAATGTTAAAAATCAGATTAAAGAAAGTTATATATTCAATGTACACTACTTGCACTACCTGGCCATAAGAAATCACCATTTTGATTTGGAGACAGTTAAGTGACCTGGGTTTGCTTGAATTGGATATGCTTAGGCTCATTAATATTATGTGGCAATAAAATTAAGTCAGTTAAGTATCTGTATGTACAGAATGAAATTATTAATAGTCATTAATGGATTCTTCCGTAATGGCACATGCATGTTTTAGGACAACAATGCCATAATTCATCACACAAAAAACTGTGAGAGCGGTGCAAAGAGCATGAGGAATTATTTTCACACATGAATTGGCCACCACAGTGTCATGACCTTAACCCATCTGAAAGTCATTGCAATGTTTTCAGTAGGTTTTATAGAGTGGTTTAACTCTCTCATCAATACAACTCTCTCAGTGTTGTGAACTCCTCATAGAAATGTATGTTGTGACATTGCATAAATTTGTGGAAACGATACCTTGGTGAAAGTGAAACATAATTAAAGCTAAATGTGGTCTTGCAGTGTGTTATAATGTTTGGTCTTGCAGGGTATTATAATTAAAAAGGTGCTGCAAAAAAGTATCTCAACAAGGTTGGCTATAACTCTCTTGATCCAGCAGAAGCACCAGATGATTCATTAGGTTGGTTGTGTCTCTCCAGGTTTGAGTATTCGAGGGGCACAGGAGGAAGACCCTCTTGATCCTCAGCTCATGCGTTTGGACAATATGCTGCTGGCAGAGGGGGTGGCAGGCCTGCAGAAAGGCAGTGGATCAGCCACTGTGGTAGCTGCTGCAACAACATCAGGAAGTCCTAGTGACAACTCCACTGAACACTCAGACTACCGGGCCAAACTCTCACAGATCAGACAAATCTACCATATAGAACTGGAGAAATATGAACAGGTCAGGTCAATCAAACAGATCACTCACAAGACACATACAGTGTAAAATATTATATATCCTGTTAAAATTCCAGAAATTATAAATAAATACAAAATAGGTTTTGGTTATACACTAAATGCAATGTACAGCCCTAAGAAAAATAAATCCCCAAGTCCAAAAGAATTGTGATTTGCAAAATGTAAATAAAAACAGAATAATAATGAATAAAAACAGAAAACAATATTTATGCTCAATATTTAATTGGAAATAGTACAAAGAGTATATATCAGTTATTGAAACTGATGAATGTTAGTATCTTTTGAAAAATATATGCACATTTTAAATATAATGCTGACAGCATGTTTTAATTAAAATGGGGCATAGAAAACAAAAGACACATAAAATCATGTAATGCTTTAAACAAAGAAAGAAAGAAATATACTTAAACTTATATACGTGAAACATTTCCTATTCATAGAATCTGCAGAAATTGTTGTATGCAAGGGACATGGCCAAAAACCAGTATTTTATGTCTGTGATCTTTTATCATACAGAACTGATTCTGTAATGGAAATCACTGCATAGATGCAGAAAGAATTCTAAAAAACACTGTCTATAAACAAAGTTTGTCCATCCAACCACAAATGCAAATGAATATTCTTCCATAAAAAAAAGAAAAAATAAGTAAATAGTATCCAGAAAATATTTTGTCTTCTTATTGCCCAAGCTCATGTAAAATGGAGTGAGACGAAGAGAAATTTTGGGGCCTGACACTTTGAGGCTTGATGAATCAAAATTTTAAATTCTTTTTGGAAGAATTATTGATGTTGCCTTCCCCTGACTTCAGAAGAAAAGGGGTCACCTGACTGATTATCAGTGCACAGTTCAAAAGCAAACATCGATTATTGTATGGGGGTACATCTGTTAGGGCGTCATTAATGCCAAGTGATGCAACACTCTGGTAAATGCCTCTGTCCCAGATTTAAAATTTCAACACAACAGTTGACATGTCTTTTTACTATTTTCAGTTAAATATAGGATTTAAATGATTTGCACATCATTGCACATTACTCTTATTTACATTTTGCACAGTGTTACAACTTTTTGGACTTTTTGGTTGTAGTTACATTTCTAGCTATTGCCTAGTATCTATTCAGTGTGATTAACTATATAAATGAATACAGTCTATAGTGCTCTTGAAAATAATTAATTTGACAGTGGGCATTCTGTTCATTTTGCTGTACACTGAAACATTTGGGTTTGAGGTCAAAGGATGAATATGAGATAATAATTCAGAATTTTAGCTTTAATATCAGCATTTTAAAGTGTGGAGAATGTAAGGATCTGCTCATCTTCCAAAATATGCAAGCTTGTCAATTAAACATGTTGGAGGGAACTGGAAATCAACACAAAATAAGACTGAGTTTGATTGTTTCAGTGGGTTGCTGACCTGATGCAGGTATTGAAAAATTGGATATCTAACTAAATATCCTGGTATAACTTTTGGGAAACTGTTAGGGTTCCTCCTTCCTCCCTGTTTTATCTCCCTATCACCTCCTGCTTCTGCTTCCCTCTTGTGGCTACTTTTTATTCCCGCAGGTCCGCGTTGCCATGCTGCTGACGTCATCAGTCGGCGCACCGGATTCCCATCACCGGCTGATCAGCAGTGTTTCTTAAGCAGCATGTGGGCGCCATTCATCGCCGGATTATTGTCTAGACCACGTCGGCCCTGCGTCCGTCGGATCTAGCCCCTCTGCGTCCTCAAGCGCAGGTGTCTGGCATCCATGCTGACTCTGCTGGAACTCCTGCTGCCCCTCTCCATTGTAGCCCTTCTCTCCCCCGTTGCCCCCACTGGACTTATAACTTAGCCCCTGTGCCGGATTAACTATTTCTTCTTGCTGCCCATTGTGGATTTAATAAATTCTGCTTAACTGGTTGTCTGTGGGTTGTTCTTCGAGGGTCCACCTAGCCACTCTTAGGACTTACTCCTAACAGAATAATCCGGCCAAAACATGGACTCTCCAGACCCACCTCCCGGCCGACAGCAGACCCTGGAGGAGGTGCTTGGCCTCCAGCAGGCCACCTTGGGGTGCCATGATACTACACTCCGCTTTTTAGCAGAGTGCAATCAAAGACTGTCCCAGCCATCCTGTCTCTGCTCTCTCCTGTTCCTCAGGACGCTGCAGCAGCCACCCCCGAGTCCTTGGTAAGGCCCCAGCCACTCAGCCCGTCGTTCTGGATGCCCCAGCCATGGACCCCGAGCCCTAAGACGGAGATCTGGACCGCTGCCAAGGCTTTCTGTACCAGTGCCAACTGGTATTCACTCAGCGACCCAACGCCTTCTCGCCCACAAGGTAACTTACATCATTGGACTATTGAGAGGTAGGGTGTTGGCTTCGGCCCAGGCAAGCATCGGGCCGGGAAGATGCTCCTTTCCAACCTTTTTGAGTCAATTTCAGACTGTGTTTAACCGACCCAACCATGCTGGAAACGCCTCTAGCCGCCTGTTGGGCCTGTGCCAGGGCTCACATTTCGTGGCAGACTACGCGGTGGAATTTTGGACGCTGGCAGCTGACATGGGTTGGAACGACCTCGCCCTTCACAGCGTCTTCAGGCAAGGACTTGCTGACACCCTCAAGGATGAGCTCGCCACCCATCACAAACCCCCGGACCTCAACACCCTGGTCAACCTGGCCATGCGCCTCGACGCGCGCCTCTGCGAGCGCCGCCTCGAGAAGGCCCAGCGGCCAACCCACACCGCATCTTCCCAGATCCCCGTCCCCCAAGGCCTCATTATGTGTCACTATCCCGACACATCCAGAACCGGACACCAAACCCATGCAGCTGGGCCGGGCACGTCTTACCCTGGAGGAGCGCTCTCGATGGATGGCGTCAGGTGACTGCTTATATTGTAGCATGCCAGGACACTTTATTAGTCGCTGTCCCATGCGGCCAAAATGAAAGGGCCCGACTGTCGGACCTGAACCCCTCGTTTCCACCCATGTCCCGGTTGTCAGTCCCTGTGACTCTGGTTAAAGATCCCCCTGGAGCCGCGGGAGAACCCGGTCCCTGCCTATGCCTTGGATGGGTGACTTGGCTCGGGTCACCCACCGCCCCGTCCCCATCACCATGTCGGTCTCAGGAAACCACCGAGAGGACATCTCCTTTTCCGTTATCTGCACGCCTAAGTCCCCGCTTGTTCTCAGACAACCCTGGCTATCTCTTTATAACCCCTGGATTGACTGGAAGGTGGGCAAGATTTGGGGCTGGGGGTAGCTCTGCTATGCTAACTGCCTTCGGGCAGCCGTCGCCACCCCAAGGACCCAGTACTACCATCACTGCCTCCCAGGGACCTGATCTGTCCCAGGTCCACAGCACATACCATGACCTCAGAGAGGCCTGCTCCCTGCCACCTCATCGACCGTACGACTGCCCCATCGACCTGCTGCCTGGCGCAAATCTATGGACCGGAGCGGGAGGCTATGGAGCTACACATTTCCGAGTCCTTGGCAGCTGGCCTTATATGCCCTTCTTCTTCCCCCCTGGCGGCCGGATTTTTCTTTGTCGAGAAGAAGGATAGGACCTTGAGGCCCTGCATTGACTTCCGTGGGTTGAACCAGATAACGGTGCGTAATAAGTACCGTCTCCTCCCCTCATGCAGCTCACCTTCACCAAGATAAAGTTCACCTGGACCCCTGAAGCTGATGCGGCCTTCCTCCAGCTAAAACAACTATTCACCATCACTCCCGTCCTGGTTCAACCTGACCCCAAGAAGCAGTTCGTGGTGGAAGTGGACGCTTCAGACACTGGCGTAGGGGCCGTTTTCTCCCAGCACACCGGCCCTCAAGACTCCATGCATTCCTGCGCCTTTTTCTCCCGATGCCTGACCCTGACTGAACGGAATTATGATGTGGGCAACCAAGAACTGCTGGCGGTGAAACTAGCTCTGGAGGACTGGAGCCACTGGCTGGAGGGTGCTGAGCTCCCCTTTGTTGTCTGGACCAACCATAAGAACCTGGCCTATCTTCGGTTGGCCAGGAGACTCAGGACAGGACTCCCGACAGGCCAGATGGGCTCTGTTTTTCAGCCGCTTTAACTTTGTGGTAAACTATCGGCCCGAGTCCAAGAATACCAAGCCTGACCTGGGGTGTGCGCCATGCCATCCAGCGGGCTGTACAGCAGGAACCTGACTCGGGTACCGGACCTCCCAATCGCCAGTTTGTTCCCTCGGCGGCCTGCACCCAGTTCCTGGACTGGATCCAAAGCTCCATTCTGTCCTGTCACCCTGGTAACCACACGCTCACGCTCCTCAAGCAACACTTTTGGTGGCCCTCCATGGCGGCAGATACCCGAGAATTCGTCTCCTCATGCCGGTTTGTGCCCGTTCCAAGTTCTCACACCAGCCTCTGGCTGGCCTTCTTCACCCGCTGTTCATCTCTGGTCGCCCGTGGTCCCACATTGCATTGGATTTCATCTTAGGACTGCCCCTGTCTCACAACAAAACCGTCATTCTTACCGTCACAGATAGGTTCTCCAAAATGATTGGCCTGTTTGCCCTGCCTAAGATCCCCTCCGCCCTGGAGACCGCCAAGATAGTCACCGAGGTCGACTTTAAGAACCATAGGATTCCCCTGGACATCATCTCTGACCGAGGACCACAATTCATATCTGCCGTTTGGAAGGCATTCTGCGCCGTGCTAGGGGCCTCTGTCAGCCTCTTGTCTGGTTTTCACCCCAAGTCGAACGGGCAGACTGAGCAAGCAAACCAGGAGGTTGAGGCTGCTCTCCGTTGCATCTGTGCTAAGAACCTATCCGAGTGGAGTGCCCGTCTCTCCTGGGTCGAGTACATCCACAACTCCCTCACCTCTTCCACCACAGGCCTCCCCCCGTTCGAAGCCGCCCTGGGGTACCAACCCTAAGCCGACCCTTCTCTCCCTTCTCTCCCCCATTGCCCCCACTGGACTTATAACTTAGCCCCTGTGATTAACTATTTCTTCTTGCTGCCCATTGTGGATTTAATAAATTGTGGAAATAAATAAATTGTCTGTGGGTTGTTTTTCAAGGGTCCACCTAGCCACTCTTAGGACTTACTCCTAACAGAAACAAATGCTAAAGATGTAGAAAACAAATGTCTGTGGTTTATAGCAGCAAAAGAATGTCCTCTCTCTCTCTCTCTCTCTCTCTCTCTCTAGAT
>JAOVVF010051305.1:0-12410 GCA_028565595.1 Duopalatinus emarginatus
GATAGATAGATAGAATATACTATATGTGAAATGCTTTATATGTTTAACATATATATTAATGAATAGTTTCTGTTTTATAGAATTAGAATACTGAGTGAGTGCTGCCCCCTGCTGGATATTTACACAACTTACCTTACATACATGTACAGAGTAAAGATTGCTATACTTAAAACATCTATTTGATTTAAGACAACAAATACACCTGAAATGCTAATTGATATATTAGGAAAATATATTTAGAAATGTATATATTTAGAAAAAAAATCAAGTTGTAAACAAAAATACTGAAGGAAAGAAATTGGATAAAGATGTTCATGTTAGAGATTAGATTAGAAAATTAGTTAAATTAGATTTTGTGTGTGTGTGTGTGTGTGTGTGTGAGAGAGAGAGAGTGTAGTTACTGTTACTACCCCAGTGTTGATCATTTTCAGCATGCCTCTAAGTGTTTTATTCCTTTCATTCCACCACAATTTATTTTATTGTCTTACTTAATAAAAAATCATGCAATTATTAATAGATAATTATATCCATTAATAGGTAGGTTGTATAACATCTGCTAAACAAGTTAGTACTTGTTATTACTCCAGATGTTATAAACTATATATTGCTTGCACTGGACATTCACACACTTAATGTGTGGACATTTAATATCTGTATGAAGCTGCTGAAGGTATTGATAATTGCACCTTTTCCAGGTAAAGAATACCAGAATACCAGAGCTGTTTCCAAGAGTTTAGTTTCCATAGTAACTAAACCGGATTTCAGCAGGGTTGTAGGGATGAGTGGTAGATTCCTGTTTAATGAGCTGTGTGATCAGGCAAGGCAGAATAAAAAAAATAAAAATTTCAGTTATTTCTTAATAAGACCATGCAGGCATCTGCCACAGTGGTGTCTGTGAAAGGGTTTCCTTTTTAAATTCCTTTCTGCATTGAAGGTCTTTTATTTACAGGAGTGTTTTGGGTTGTGGTTGTTATTTGTAATTTATTTATTTATTTATTTATTTTATTATTGTTACCTATAGGTGTAATGAACTTACAGAATATCCTCATACATGCTTGCTCAGTTGCCTTGGTGCATTTCTCACATCACTATTAACAACAGTAAGTGCATTTCTCAAAACAATTAGTACAAACTGCAAAACCTAGCTGATAACCTGCAAAAGTGTGTCACTTGCTCAGAATGGATAGCTCAATCCTAAACACCAAGTATTCATGTCTCTGAAAGTGTCAGTTTTGTAAAAAAAAAATAATAAAAAAAACAGCAAAAAGTCCTGACACAACCAGGGAATCCACCCTCTGCAGGACTCTGCTGTGGCGTCATCACATGCTACATCTATGGGCCATTTGGGTATGTGGATGCCAATCATATCCCTTCCACCTCCAGGCAGAGAAAACCCCTCTATTGGATTAAGGTATGGGGAGTAAGGAGAGACATATTCCTCCAGCACCCTTTCATGTGCTGCAAACCACTGTCTAACCAAATCTGAGTAGAGAATACACACATTATCCAATATTACAACATACTTCTTCAGGTGGTCTTGGTCGTACAGACCAAGGTGGGGTATATGGGTAAGGATGTAATATTCCCTTCTGGTTGACCTGGGACATCAATGGTAGCTCTCTGTCTAGTGCGATTTCCTCCACACCTTCTACCTTTTGCCCGATTGAAACCCACATCATCGACTTGGTTGCAGCGGTTCTCTGGCCTCCAGCTTCAGTACATGCTTTATACCAGAAGAGAGAGAGAGAGGAGAAAAACTATAAGAACTTTTGCTGTGTAACACAATGCATTTTGGACAACATATTGTACAGTATGTACTGCCATGTAAAGTGTACTGTATGGCACTGCACAAAGTAACCAGTTTACATCACTGTACATTAGAGTATGCATAGAACACATAAATGTTTTACTTGTACGTGCTGGTGACGGATGTCCTTCACTGTGCCGCTGTTCCGTTCAAAGGGCACGTTGTACAATTGTGCTATGCACATTTTATTTCTCCTGAGCACTCTGTCAATTGTAGCGATTGAAACGGATTCAATATTCCCGAATATATCGCATCCTCTATATGGCAAATCTTTACTGTAACACTACTTTACACCACAATACAGTTATTCTGTGCTGCAATAAAATCGAAATGTAAAATTTAAGAAGTGACAAGTTTTTGTCCCACTGTAAGCTTCATGTATGATCCAGTGACCCAGTATTGCAGTGCACATTGTTTACTGCTGAATTACTGTCTAATATCCACACCTGTTCTCCCTGTTTGAATAATTGAATTTACTGTGGTTCTCCTAACATCTGGTGACACCCTTTGACCAGCCTCAGTCATTGTGAGGCCCTGATTGACTACATGGTCCACAATTGTAGCCCACATTTAATCAGGAATCTGCCTATGTACTTGGCCTCTTCTTCCTCTTCCCGTGTTTTGTCCCCTTCCTCTTCCTCCATGCATCCTTGCCCCTTTTCCACGATGCTGACCTTCCATTTCTGTTTCACAGTATTGGTGAAATTGTACACACTACGCCCTGCTCGTTTCATATATGCGTGCTAATTAGGGGTTCATGGGATTCAGCTCTGAGTGACTGTGGAGAAGTGGCTTATCATTGGTTACAACTAATGCTTTAAACACTCCTTATCAGTAAAAGCTGAGGTTCACCTGAGAGAAATTGTTCAATTTGGGAGATTGGAAAAAAATGATAAAGAAATGCATAAGATTTCTGATAAGCTTGACTGATTTTTGACAACTAGTTCATTGTAATGATTCAAGCAATGAAATGAGGACTATTAGTTTCATAGCGAATAACTATTCAGCATTCATAATTATGGTTCATTTTGACTGAAACGACATAAGTAAATGATATTCTTATAAAACAGCAGAGAATTGTATGGAAGCAATTGATGCATGTCCAAAAGCATTTGCAATTTGTTGGGAGGAATGAGAAACTGCTATGATGTGCACTAATGACTAAATCTTGTGGAGGTTGAACTAACAGTTATAAGAATTTTAATTCTGATCAGAGAAATGCAGTAAACCAACTGAGAAAAAACTGTAATATATAATAAAATATAATAAAAGTAAATGAAAATCTTGTATCTAACTTAATCATGTATAAAATAAACAGGACAATGACAATCAACATGACATCAACATAATTCTACAGTGTAAAATCAGTTCACAAAGTTCACAAATCTCAGTCATTTCTCAAATTGCATCACTGTTAATGCACACAGTATTTTATGTGAAATGCCTTTAAATTAAATTACAATTAAAATTACATAGGAACATAGTACTAGAGTCAAGCATTTAACATTAGCATTCATAAGTGCTGCCAAAACAGCTCTGACCCATCAACACATTGGCTCCACAAGATACCAGAAGATGTTCTCTGCTGTCTGGTACCAGGATTTTAGCAATACATGATTCTGAGAATCTTCTGTAGGATGGACAAGTACGGCTGGCCTTCACCCTCTCACACACACCAGTAAGCCTTGAGTGCCCATGAGCCTTTCACTGGGTTAGACTGGTTTGTTCTTTCTTGGGCCACGTTTGGTCAGTACTAGCTACTGCATACTGGGACGCACCATACAAAATCTGCTATTTTGGAGACCCGGTTGTCTAACCATCACAAATTTTCAATCATGAAGTGAATAATATTGATTATTTCATTTCAATGCTACCTGTTAAGGGGTATCAGGCAGCAAATACTAAGATTTTACATAATGTTATATTAATATGCAATAAAAAAATCCAATCCAATTTAGAATTTTTTTCTTCTGGGACAGAAACTATGTCAGTTATAATAAAGGCTGTAACTGTAGAGTCTGGCTCGATTTCAGCCTCAGTGTCCCCCGGAAAAAAAAAAAAACCCAACATATCATTAAAATGTGAAATAACATTTATATTGTATTAATTGAGGCAAATAACCTGTTTCAGTTTCTCATTTAATAATATCTAATCTAATATCAGCAGTTCTCAAGGTACATTAGTGACATCATGATATATTACCTGCTTTGTTGGCCTGTAATTTTCTGTTCCTCGTCACTTCGCCTCCTCGACACCCTCTTTTGGTCATTTACTTTTTTTGACCTGGAGCTTCACTCTCAGTTACAGAGGCAGTCTCAACCTCAGCAACAGCTGGAAACTGAATTTCAGTCTCAGCCTCTTCTAAAAAAAACATAATACGTGATTAAAACATGATATAACATTTATATTGTATTTTCCGAGACATTTTTTAGACGCTAGGTGAATAGGATTCTGGCATCTTATAACATTAATTTTGATTTATTAATGCTGCAGTTCATAATAAGGAATGTTTAGTAGTGTTAACTTAAGCGGTAAACAACAGAGTAAATACCTGCACCATAGCTGTGTAGTAGTGTTTTACAAAAATAATGTAATTCTGCAAAACCTCCGTCCATTAATCAATGATGCAGTGCTGAAGTGTTTATCTTAAACTGATCTCACTGAAATGAAATACCGTGTCCTGGCCTAAAGATGATGGGTTTAAGAAATTCATTGTGTTAGCAGCTGATGAGTGCGATGATGCGTTTACTTACCTGCAGCAAGAGGTCTGGTCTGTTTAAGGATTCCGCTGGAAGAAGGTGAACACTCCCTAAAGGATATCCGTTTGACCACTTACATCCTGACACTTTTTTGCATTGACATACAATATATTACATACAATGTAATCAAATAATGAAGACTTTTTGCATGTGTTTGGAAAGTTGCGGTGTTTTCAGTATTTGCTGCGCATGTTGATAAAGTTGCGCAGGTCTTATGATTCTGATGCTTGTGTTTTGAGAATCTGCGGCGTGTTTTTAACTTGTATAATAGTTAATAGTTTTGCAGTGTGGTGGGCTTACTCTATCACTGTAGTTTACATTAATCAATTTCAAGATTAAAAGTCATGTGGTGTGGTGTGAAATTTTGAGAGTATAGTTGAAATATTATGAGAATAAAGTGGTCATATTTTTAGACACAAAAGTACTAGTAATAAAAATACTACTAATAATAATAATAATAATAAAGAAAATAAATTCCCATGTTTAAACGTTGACTTTTATTTTGTAAGATGTAACATTTTTTTAATAAATATAATCATGAATTATATTTATAATATAATTATTAAAGGCTTTTCTAATACTTAATTATTTAAAAAAACTTTTATTATGTACAGTGTTTTAATAACCAGACAGTAATTATGAGTGGAATTATTAATTAGGGCGTGTCACGTGACAGGTAAATGTTTGTTTGTGAAGTTGGAATGTTTGTTTCTGTTTAAATTCTGTTTCCAAGTTAATTTTCAAACCGAATATTCAGTTGTGAAGAAAAGTCCAGATCATCTCCATACAGCACTGCTGAGCTTTGATCTTCATACAGCACCGCTGAGCTTTGATCTTCATACAGCACCACTGAGCTTTGATCTTCATACAGCTGAAACTTCATCCCTGTACCTCATCCTTCTGCATCTCCAGGATGGAAGACGCTCTGCATTTCCTGCACCAGGATGACCAGGACTCTCATCCGAGTCGACTTCGGGCCGGTTGGCCAGTTTTTCCTTTTCAGTGCTTTGAACTCGGTGTTATTAGAAAATGAAGTGCTCAGTGAGGGCTAGACTCCTTACTGAGTCAAAAATGATCCGCAGTCTGGCTGTAAAATGTCTTTTAATCAGTCAGTCAGTTATTTTCTTATCAGTCATCGAGCTGGACCATAAACAATGAAAATGGGTGGGATGTGGGTGCTATCTTGTTAGAAAAATCAGTTTGTTCACTTGCAGTTTATCAAGAGTTTCTTTATAACCCAAATAATTACACCAAAAGTAATATTAGTAAGCATTATACGTGAATCAAACCTGAATTCAGACCGATTTTGTCACGGTTTTGTCGCGGCCGACACGTTTCCAGCGTCGCACCGAATATGAGCGTCGGGAACGACAAACGGTCGTGTAGTGTAATATAATTAACGATCATTGAGGTTAAAGTCTAGCATTTAGAAGTTTTTTTATTTTCCCGACACGATTATTGACACTGACCAATAGGACTGCAGTAAGTTCTCTCGCGCATGTGTAAACACGGAGGAGAGACCGGGAGTGTGCGCGCTGTTTCAGTTCTCAGGTTAGGAAAGTTTAGTGAAACTGTGGAAAGGTTCCCCTGCAAATGTCATGTTTCCTTCAAGGTGTAATGATTATAAAACAATAAACATTCAGGAGAAATAACGGAGGAACTTAAGGAACCCGTTGAGTAGCTGGTTATGGGTTTTCATTCATCAGATCACAAAACAGTGTCCACAGTCATTTTCCTTTTTTCACTAAATGTCAATAAATTAATGGTTTGTTTTTTGTGTTGTTGTGTCTGGCTGAAATGCAATAGTGAACAGACACTCTGGAAAATCTAATAAAACCACTGTACAAGTTATAGGGGGATACATCTTGTGGAATTGTGTTGTGTCCAATGAAACACTTTCGGGTGTGCCATTAAAGCTAATGGTCCTGCTTCCTTGTGAAGACGTGTCTCACTGTCTGTTCCTCATTTTTGACACAGGAACCCTGTTTCTGGACAGTGAGCTGACCCAGAGTGGCTATGAAGATGACAGTCACAAACTTGGTCAGCAAGTGCAAGAAGGTGGTGAGTATGTGTTTTCTTTGCTGAACTCATCACCTTTACTGAGCCCATCCTCTGTAATGAGCTCACCACCCATGAGAAGCCCATCACCTATGTGGCGCCCATCTCCCATGAGAGGCCCATCCCCCATGAGAGACCCATTACCTATGTGGTGCCCATTCCTTATTAGAGCTCCATCACCTATGTGGTGTCCACCCCCTATGACAGGCCCATCACCTATGTGGCACCCATCGCCCATGAGAGGCCCATCCCCCATGAAAGGCCCATCACCTATGTGGTGCCCATCTCCCATAAGAGACCCATCACCTGTCAAGAACCCATCACCTTTGCTGAGGCCATCCCCAGTAAGAAGCCCATCGCCCATGTGGTGCCCATCCCCTGTAAAAAGCCCATCACCTTTGCGGTGCCCATCCCCTGTGAGAAGCCCATCACCTTTGCGGTGCCCATCCCCTGTGAGAAGCCCATCACCTTTGCGGTGCACATCCCCTGTGAGAAGCCCATCACCTATGTGGTGCCCATCCCCTGTAAGAAGCACATCGCCTCTGTTGTGCCCATCCTCTATGAGGAGCCCACCACCTGTGTGGTGCTCATGCCCTATGAGTATCTTATCCCCTAGGTGCAGACCATCCCCTTTGTCGAGCCCATCCCCCTCTACTACTCCTGTGTCCTATTCTCACATGGAGTTTGACCCAGATGACCATGTGCTTGGTCAGCCTTATGCTGTGGGCTTGACGAAGATTCACGGCCAGCAACAGGGGATAATTAGAAGAAGGGATGAAAAGGACACTCAAGAAGCCCCTCCAAGGAAAAGGTGGCATGTAGATCCTGTCCAACATTAGTCTTTTTGGTGGTAAATATTTAATTCTTGGGCTCCAACGTTAGTCTTTTTGTTGGTAAGTATTTAAACCTAAGCCTCCATTACTGCTGGACTTGACTTTTAACATTACCTAGAAATTTAAGCCATTTTACAATTTTGTTTTTAATGTAATTTTGTATCATTAGGAAATTTTATTAATATTTTATGTATGTATGATTTATTATAAAATGATGAAAAAGAAAAAACATTTGAAAAAATGATTAAATATGTACACAATGTATAATATTGATTAATTATGTTAGTGGAGATTTTAATATCCGTTTTTGTAAATACTCTATTAGTTTGAAGTTTATAGATTGTCAGTGTCTGTTATTATACAGATGTAGTAACCTACATCCTCCACCCCACTTCCCCCAGACAGTCTAGAGTGTGTTTATCTCTTTATACCACAGTGCTTATAAAGTTAATGTAAAATAATGTTAAATAAAACATTTAACAAAAACATCAATAATTATAACAATTTCTTTGTAAAACAATCTATTTTTAAATGTGGTTAATGCTAGTGATTATTATTGTTATATTAGTCCTTCTGTGTAAGCTAAAAATTTGCTGTATATAAAATATATTAACACCTGTAACTAATGTATAGATACGGATTAATTTCTGATAACTGTAGTGCAGATCAGTAAATTAATAAATAAATTTTATTATTAAACACTCATGTCTTAAGTGTCTCTTTCTTATTACACATTTCTCATCTTCTCTTTTTTTTTTTTTACATATAATTACAATATAAAACACACCTTCACTTGAAACCTTAGTGTTCAGAGGTATTATTTAGAGATTGTTTTTAGTGATTATTGTAAGATGAAAATTATTAAAAAAAAATTTTACAGTCACAAATAAATACCAAAATGAAATTACCAAATAAATATATATTAATATTCAAAATATTCATTCATGCTCATTTAGGTGCAATTTATCAGTTGTCCACCTTTAATGTGAAATTGAAATGTGTTTGGAATCAAGTATACAATGGCATAAATGATTGTAAAACAATCATGATTGAAATATATATGTTATATATATTCAAATGATTGAAATATATAAATGGCTGAGATCTTAATGTCAATGAAAAAATCTTTCTTTAAGGTTTTTTTTATAATTTTTATTTTTATTTTTAATGAGATTTAATTATGGATATGATTATTAACCTTGTAACTCAGCAGAAACATGCATAATCGTCATATATCAATAATAATATCAAAATTATCGTATAATATAAAAAAAATCTGTTCCTGGTCAGGGAGGCACAGTGGTGCTGCAGGTAGTGTGTGTGTTACACAGCTCCAGAGATCTGGGGTTGTGGGTTTGAGCCTCACTCTGTCTGTGAGAAGTTTGGAGTGTCCTCTCTGTGTCTGTGGTTTTCGCCAGGCGCTCCGATTTCCTTCCACCTCTTAAAAAACACACACGGTAGGTTAATAGGATGTTCTAAATGTGATAAACTTAGGTGTGAGTGTGGGTATGTGTGTGTATATGTATGCGTTACTCTACAGTGGATTGGCGCCCTGTCCAGGGGTTATTTCTGTGCTGCACCAGTGAGAGACATTTATAAATGAACTACTATTTTAATTGACCGATTATTAAATTTGTCTCAGACCTCACTGCACAATTCTATGTATGTTAATATGCACTCACTGTTCACTCAATTAGCATTAGCAATTAGCATTAGAAGTCAGCATTAGCAAATAGCATTAGCATTAGCCTCAACGCTAACAGTAACAGTGCAATGAGTCAACAGACTATTGAAATTAATGGGGTTATAAAAGATGAGGGATGAAAACGGGCGTGGCAGATAAACGACTGCGGGTATTCAAGGCCTGTGTGTCATTAACAGGACAGACGTGTTACAGTGGAAACAGAGTCCATATCTCACATCAATGTAGCTTTCAAACACATGAATAACCTCTATGTACTTGCCTATTAAAATGAATAGGCTTATGAAAAACGAGGGATGAAAACGGGTGTGGCAGATAAACGAGTGCGGGTATCCAAAAGCTGTGTAAATGCCTGTGTGTCCTTAACAGGACGGACGTTTTAGAGTTGGAACAGAGTCCATATCTCACATCGATGTACCTTTTAAATACACATTTTGTGATTCCCATTTGAAATGAATGGAGAAACGGGCTTGGCCGGTGAACGAGTGCGGCTATCCAGAAGCTTTATACAAGTGATGGGATCCTCAACGGGATCTAATTTTGACAGTTGGAATATATCTCGAATGTCAGTATGTCAATATCTCGAAAATTGTGGGAGTTGAAATCCGGACAAGCAAATCCCGTTATAATAAAAAACGGAATAATAAAGAGAAAAAAATATATTACTGTCGGATAACAATAGTGTGATTGCCTACTGCAATCACACTAATAAGGGTAAGAATAAGGGTAACAGCAGTAGAGGCGCATGTTTGAAGACTGCCGAGACAAATTCTGGACAGAAACTGAAAAGACTCTAGTAGTGTGGAAGTTAGATATGTATAGACAAGTTAGATATGTATAGTTAGTTATGTATAGACAAAAGTGGAGAAACTGCAACTCCCAGTTCACAATCCTCACGCCACTTAAGATCTGGTCCTCCCTTCCTAGTTCATCTGACCCACACTGAAAAAAATGTGGAGTAGGATTTACTTAAAAAAAAACTTAGGAATGTTTTTCCATGTAAAAACAACTAGTAAATTTGTTAATGTTTATAATTGTTTATGATGTTTACTCATAATTCTCAGTGGATTTAATTACAAATTCTTCAGTAAATGTTACTTTGCATCACCTTTATTCAGTTACATTTTTAATTATTGTATCTTAGTAGATGTAGCACCACATTCTGTCATGGGTTTTAATATTTACATACTAATAATAGTAGTAGTTTAGAAATTCGTTAGTAATGCTTCCCTGCCAACTATTTTATTTATTATAGCATTAAGTTCTATAGGTGTGCTGTGCTGCTGTGTTAGCGAGTAAGCGAGTGTGTGTGCGTGCATGTGTGTGTGGCATGTCTCTGAAAAGAATTACAGATTTTTTTATATCATTCAGCTCAAGAATTACTAATTTACAAGATAAAAAAAATAAGGAAAAAAATATAGTTCCATGTGGAAACAAATCCTGGAAATCTTCCAGGAGGAAGATTACATGACATTGTTACAATTTATTTAAATATTTTAAATATAATACTTTCAACCATACAACAATGAATCGCATACAATACATTCCATATGCACTGCTTGCATTAAGTTGTACTGCCAAGTCTACTTCTATCAGCACAGGTTAGCTGGAATAAGCCAAGCGGGTCTAGCTGGTCCTTCAAGCCCTGACCTAGCTGGTCATCCATCCGCGACCATCTGATCTAACTGGTCTTCCAGCCCTGACCATCTGACCTAGGCGGTCCTCTAAGCCCCAACCATTTGACCTAGCTGGTACTCTAAGTCCCAACCAGCTGACCTAGCTGGTCTTCCAGCACAGACCATCTGACCTAGCTGGTCTTCCAGCTCTAAACAGCTTGACCAAGATGGTCAACCAGCTACAAACCAGGTTGACCATCTTAAAATCCAAGCTGGTTTAATCTGTTGTTTTTTAGCATCTCTGTAAATCTCTCCATAGTAAGACACCCGGGAACCTTTCACATACTACCTGATACATACCACTGGTATTTGGACACACTACATTGATTTGCATACTAACTAGTATGGGAGTATGCCATTTCGGACGCAGCCTTAGTCTTTACTAAGACACCTTTCACACCTTTCTGATTTACAGACATTTCCTTGACAATGTGAGATGCTTGACAAAAAAAAAGCTGTTGCAGCTTCTCTAATCTGCATGTGCGTTAACGAAATATTACAATAGGCCCATATTTACCTTAACTAATATGCTGGTTGGTTCTTACTATTGACAGGTGAGACTTATGTGAAGCAGTTGCCTTCTTGGCGTTATGGGTTTCACCATTCATTTTTCATTGAGTGGTATGTCTCCATAGTATAAGATCTCTGGTAGCACACTCTGTTAAAAACTTTACTTGTGGGACTTTTATTTTTGCTTGTGTGAGTTGCAGACTGATCACCAATCCAGCAGGTGGGGCCAAAGGGACATTTTCCAGTCAGCTCTTTCCAAAGGAGTTGATTTAAAAATCTCCAGATGACTAAGAGCTGGAGCAGGCATGTAGATTAAGGAAAAGGAGGACCATCCTTTTCATATTTCCATTCACCAAAATATTACACCTAAAAGTAATAATCTGTTAAACTATAAATAATATTACAATTGTATTACTTTGTAGTCACATATACTGACAACACTCTCAAAAAAAACATGAAAGCACTGGGTTTCTATCCCTAGTAAAAATTAAGTATGTTTTATTGTACTAGAAATTTACTTAAAGTACATTTCAAGCACATTATTGTTTTGTATGCTAAATATAAGTGCAAAAAAAGTATATTGAAAATGTAATAATTACAAGTACATTTTACCTCAGTACTACTTAAGTGTACTTAATATAAGTATACTAATTTGTGCTAATATTTAAATTAATATATAGTGTATTAAAATAAAGTAGACTATTCCAAAAATATACTGAAATGTTTATTAGTGCATTACATAATAGTGTGCTTTAAATGCTTGAAATATAAGTTACATTAGTGTATTTTCTTATAGTACTAGCACACAGAAACTAAACACAGAGACTGAACATACAGACTCAAACAGAGACTGAACATACAGACTCACACAGAGACTAAACACAGAGACTGAACATACAGTCTCACACAGAAACTAAACACAGAGACTGAACATACAGACTCAAACAGAGACTAAACACAGAGACTGAACATACAGACTCACACAGAGACTAAACACAGAGACTGAACATACAGACTCAAACAGAGACTGAACATACAGACTCACACAGAGACTAAACACAGAGA
>JAOVVF010051452.1:0-17690 GCA_028565595.1 Duopalatinus emarginatus
CAAGTGTGTTTACTGCCCCCTAGTGTTCACTGGTGTGTGTGTTTCACTGCACGGATGGGTTAAATGCAGAGGTCACAAACACAGTAAGGCAAAGTAGTTTACTTTCTTTCATTTTTTATTATTGCATTTTGCATTCTCAGTTGTGAAGGTATTCTGTCAGCGCTGATGCATTGTCTTGCATCGTATATGTAAATACACAGAATTTTTTTTTGCACTAAAATTCGAACCTTTATTTAACCCAATTTGGTTCCTCTTTTTTAAGGAAGGGCATTTCCTAAATTTTTTGTCTTAGTTTCCTTTTAAGCACTAGAGCATATAAAATAAAGATGCCTTAAATTGTACAGACTGCTGATTTTTCATTGTTTGTTAAAATGACTAGCAAGCTTTTTGTAACGTTTATAATGAAAATCGTAGCTAGGAATCACAACCCAGAGTTAAAGTTAGCGATAGATCATGAATACAAATTGCTATGAGCTCTGGTCAACTTAGTGTTAACAAGCAGCCTCAGTTGTAGGCTAACGTGAGGTTTTGTAGGTAATCCACTGAATAGGTGATTCTGTGTTGTAAGTATGTCAAGTCAAGTAGTCAAGTAATGTTTTATTGTCATTTCAACCATATACAGTGTTGTATCAGTATCCGGGAACTTTTCACCTACTGCTTGATGCGTACTGCACATTCGGACACGCTAGTCACGCTCGCGTACTGTTCAGAGGTATGCGATTTCAGACGCATCCTTACTCTTACTGAAGCAGCGCGCGACAAGCCTCAACATGAACTACGGGTGAATCGCAGGGCCAAATTAGAATTTGCGTTAACGGCACTATATTTTTTAATCGCGATAATTTGAGATCGCGTTAATGCGTTATTATTGTGTTAACTTCGACAGCCCTAGCAATGGCGCAAGACGATTTGCAATAAATACACAAGACAATATACAATAAATACACTAGACATTGACACTAGATATAGGGAGGGGGTAGTGCAGATATCCCACTGGTAGTGGGAGCAGTAAGGTGCAGTTATGTTAATTTTCTTGTATAGATGTAAAACATTGTGTTTAGCAGCAGTTTTGTCAATTTGGTTTAAATGTAAACATAGATATATGTATATATCATCCTGTGAGCTTTTAGCTTTTGAAAATTGTCATGTATGGGATCATATGTCAATAAATTTATCATCATTTTATTATACAGTTTGCTTACTGGGGAATTGGTAAACAGTAGTGTGAAATAAAGAAAAAATTAACAGAATTTGTTTTTCCACATCGCTGAGTCGCGGTTCTGAGAAGAATGGAAGAGTTGCGACATTGTAGATTTTCTCCTTTCTGTACTGCATCAGACTGGTTATTCTCACTTGCTTCTAGGATGTTAACAGCATCTAGACCACTCACCTTGAACACAAACACCATCACCTGTTTGGTCTCCTAAAAGAAGAGGACATAGATTCACGTCCAATGAAGAGGTGAAGACATTTTTTTAATGAAGGAATACGAAAGCTTGGTGGCGGTTAAACACACACACACACACACACACACACACACCAGTAAACACTAGCGGGTAGTGAACACACTTGCTTGGAGCCATGGGCAGCCCCAAACCATGGAGCCTGGGGAGCAGGTGGCTTGCTCAAAGTCACCTCAGTCATGTCTTTCCCTATGCAAGAATTGAACCTGGGACTTCTGGTCATAAGACCAATTTCCTAACCACAAGGCCTCAGCTGCCCAGAGTAGGGGGTTATTATACTTCACAGAATCACACTCTTTGTGTCACCCAGTTAACGATAGGTTCCCTTTTGAGTCTTCTTAGTTTCTGTCAAGGTTTCTTCCACTTGGCATTTCAGGGAATTTTTTCCTTTGCCACTGTCACCACCGGCTTTGTCCATTGATGAAAAGTGCCATAGAAAATACAATTGAGTTACATATAAATTGATGGACTATCTTTGGGTCAGAGTTCATGCCGATCCCTCCAACAGAGCTCCAGAGACTTGTCATGCAAAGCACATACAGCGTTGTACCTATTCTGGTAGCTTCTGGTGGCCCAATATCTAACTAACACTTTGTTTTGGCTTTTTTACCCTACCTAAATTTTTACTAAATTTCCACTCACAGAAAAAACAAACAAACAAGTGACCAGCGCCTTTGCGTACGTGGTCAGAACGCCTTCCTTCGAACCAGTCATGCTAACACTCGCACGATTTCCTGGAATCAACCTTCGAATTGTCATTCAAACTGTTCACACCAGTACTGAAAGAGGACTTCCCTTTCTTCACTGCTGTGTTTGTTTCCTCTTATTATGTCTTCTGAAACTTGTGCTTGCACACGAGATTAGGAGACGATCTTTTATGAAAAGGATTTTATAAAAAGCCCCTGGAAGACTAATGAACCGGGAGAACAGTTAAATAAATCAGAACACGAGATCAGTTCACGGTACTAAACAATTTTGCATGCACCAAGAAACACTCGCGTTCAGGAATACGAAACATAACACCAAACATGAACACCAAACATAACACTGTTTCGCATGGCCTAAAACTGCTAAGGCAAGTAGCAGGCGTTTTCTTAGGCGTTTCCTCACTTCAATTAACACCCCGGTATTGTTTTAGTATTTACAAGAATTGTGCGCACATTCGTGGATTCGACTCTTGTCAGTGTTGCCACAGAAACGGTGTCTGACGTTAATACGGCAACACCAGTTCCTTCTTGCTATAATCGAGTAGTCTGACCACAGGTATGTTTTTGTATGTTGCTGTGTGATGTTTTTTGGTGGTTACTTTGCGGTGGTTTGCGTCTGGCTGCATAAACACCAATCCCCCCCCCCCCTCATTTCACTGTTACACCACCTGTTTAAGCGTTTTTATTCCTTGCTTGTTCATATCGTTGGTATTATTTATTAGTAATATTAGTAACACTACTGACACATTGAGCGCACGATGTTTGTTTTTTTGTTCGAAAAAATAAAAATGATGTGAGATATGTTGGTCTTCTTGGTCGTTTCCGTCTCACGCACAGGATGTAAAAAGGTGTGATGATAAACTGTTTATTTATATCAGCTGACTTTTGTTCAAGTGACTTCCTCTCTCTCTCTCTCTGTCTCTCTCTCACTCTCTCTCTTTCTGTCTGTTTGCTTTTCTTGTTAAAATAATTGCTATTAATATGCTGTAAATTCAGTACACAGACATGAAGAGACGAAGGGCATTTCACTCTTTTTGAACTATTTTTTATTTTAACCTTTAAAGCAGTAAAATGTTACAACTTGCACAAGCAGTTGCATTGTTGCTATTCAACAATTCAACAATTTCATCTGCTGTAAAAAAAATGTAGATGTATATAAAGTGTATAAGAATTTGCCTGGAGCAATTTTTTCCAAAGAATCAACCCAGATAGCAAATATTTCATAAAATGACAGCAATGACATCATCTGGATTTGGCTACCAGATCACAACCACAACGAAATATCACTGGCTAGACCAGTTTTGGAATAAAATGTAAATGATTTTGCATGTTGGGCTGCACGTGGACCATGTGAACCTTAAGTCTGCATCCTGTGACAACCTTTAAATGTGGCTGCTAAAGTCGGGACAGTTTTGGATCATAATATATTTGGCATTGCTGTAACTGATAACTGGGCGATACGTGTCTTAACTGGGCCTCATTCCACCCAGAATCATCTGCTATCTTGGAAATATGAGGAAAAAATAAAAGAAATACATACATACCATGAATAAGGCTATAGCAGAAAACCATCTAAAACCAAGTAACCCCCCCAAAAAAAAAGAAAAGAAAAGAAGAAATGGTTTTTTTTTTTTTTTAAAAAAAAACAACCATTGTTAGCATTTTCCCAACCAAAATGTCACCATTTTTCAGAAATACTCCAGAAATAAGCAGTATTACAAGCTGAAATCACTAAACAATGTATGAAGTATGATAACTGAGTCAAACTTGTATTCATAAATGACAGAATTATTTAAAAACTCATGCAAATTTGAAGCATTTTATGTGTAATATAAATGAGCTCAGTAAAGCTCAGTAAAGCTGTAAGCATCACTACTAGCAAGAACTCAAAATAGGAACAAAATCTTTACAATGCTGATATAAGATACATAATTCCTTCAAACTATGATTCAAACCCTAACATTCAATTTCAACCCTCTTGGTATATATATATATTTTTTCTATTTTCTACATAATGTACACCTGTTCCCTTCTTAGCCACCTCCCTTATCATATGGCCACCAAACCTAGGACGAGGTGAAGACTATCACATACTTCAGGTCACATGCATTACAATCTGCTTGCTTATGCAACAACCTGGAATTAAAACGGCCTTGGGTTTTTATGAATGACTGAGATTTTCCGCAAATAACCCTTTATACTGAATTGGTCTTGAATCTGATCACACTAAACCAGGGATTTTAAAGAAATAAATACGTATTGTAAATAACTTCGCAAACTATATTAAATGTTGCTTCCATTTCAAAATGTATAAGAAAGGAAAAGAGTAATTTTCAACATACTGCAGCCCCCCACCATGGTTTCTATGGTGTTCTAAGGGTGATTATCTCGCCACCATGGTACACTGTGTTCTAAGGTATTCTTCATTCTTAGTGATGAGCATTGTTGGGTTAATTGGCCAAGATGATGCTACTACCACTGTGATCTAAGGGTGGTGGTGTTAGGTTAAGTGGGCAACTTGATGCTACCACCACCACCATGGTTCATTGTGTTATCTAAAGGAAGATTAGCAGTGTTGGGTTAATTGGGAAACATATTGTTACCAACGCTGGTTCTTTTTGTTATAAAGTGTTTTAAGAGAGATTGGCAGTGTTGGGTTAACTGGATAAAATGATGCTACCACCACCATGGTTCTCTTTGTTATGGGTGTTATGTTGGGTTAATTGGGCAACATAATGCTACCGCCACCATGGTTTATTGTGTTATGGGGTATTCAAAGGGTGAACAGCAGTGTTGGGTTAATTGTACATCTTAATGCTACCACCACCATGGTTCTCTTTGTTATAAGGTGTTGGGTTAATTGAGCTAATTTCCCAATTAAATCCATTTCAGTTCCAGATTCCAATACTACAAAATGTCAGACATTTTTACAGTATATTGGACAAAATTACAGCAAATTACACACCCATATTTGGGTCTTGTTTTGGAATTATAATTTCCGTTTACTTGAACCAACGGGCACAAGCAGGTTTCGGTATGACAATGCCTCTGCACCTATAAACACATGGTTTACAATGATGGCGTGAACTGATGTGACCTCAAACTCTCTGAACACGTTTGGCAATGCCAAACCAATGGGACTTCTCATTAGGGGTGAGGGTGAAGGGGGGTTGGACTAAATCTGCAGTGGCACTTTCAGCAAGTCCACATACTTTTAGCCGTTCAGTTCTAATAAAATAAACCTTTTACCACGAGTTTCCGTTTTCACTCTCAGATTATTTGCAGTATTATATTAAATCTATGAGCTTATGAAATCTTAGTATGATGTGTAAATCCACAATCATATCACAATTATGACTCCACAGAAATATGCTGGAAATTCCAGTGTATTTCAGGGTGTACACCCTTCTACAGTGAGACGAGCCTTTGCAAAATACACACTCTTGTGATGGCTTCATAATGTCATTGGCTTTGTTTAAATGGATCCAACTGTTATGAAATTGCATGCAAATCTCAAGACGAATGTTAAGTTTGCGAGTTTCAGGTCCTGGTAGCTATAAACTGTCACTACAACAAAGAGTAATCGCAGACTCTCTCGCATTGACCTGATTACTCATAACGCACACTCGGTTCCAATCACAGTCACCTGCACCCACAGCATAGAAGGACTTTCAAATCACTTCTCGTGTCATGAAGTCTACGCTTCGTGTAAAGATGCAAATCGATACCGAGCACTTTGATCCCATTTCTGGTTCTCTAGTCACGCACGTGAGTGCAAGTTGATGTTGATTGTACATTGACTGTCTTGCGTAGACTTTTATTAAAGCTCTGTTGTACCTGCATCTGCGCCTGTCTGACATAAACCTCATAATGCTTTAACATTATGTAATATATATACAGTATATATAATACAGCCTGCTCTCTAAGACAAGTTGAAGGTTGAGTAACATTCAGGAGAATTCGCATAAAACCACCTTAATATCTAGGGGACCAATGGGGCATCCACTAGACGGCACGTCTGAAGCTAAACAACTCTGTCTGTGTAATTTCTAAACTGACTTTAAAATGTTTTTCAAAGAAATGATCGTTGGCATCGTTAGCTGAAACGAATAATACATTTAACAGTTAAGAACAACATGAAAACCTGTACTTACCCAACCCCCCCCCCCCAAAAAAAAAAAAAAAAATTATTACTTTTGACTAGTATGTATAAAATTTAGATCCATTACACCCATTAATAGTAATATATTATATATTATAATATATAATTCAGACGTTCAGACGGCAACAGACCGTTCGTCCACGCTGGTGCTCTGCGAATACACCGAGGCTGCGGCCTGCGTCATGTACACCTTCATGCACTGCACTCGGAATAACGGTGTCTGGCGCAGGAGCCTGGCGAGGTGCTTCCTGAACTTTTCACCGACAAACACGTAGAGGAACGGGTTGAGGCAGCTGTGGGAGTACGCCATGGCTTCAGTGACTTGCAGCATCAGCTGGATCCTTTTGCTAGGTTCACACTTTGGTTCCACGATGCCCTTCAGTTCCAGAGCTTTGATGAGTGCTGCAATGTTGTACGGCGTCCAACAGCAGAAGAAGACCACCATGACCGCAACAACGAGACGGATTGCCATTCTCCTTGAAGTACGAAGCGTGTTAAGCCTCCAGAGCACCATCGAGTAGCAAAATCCTACAACGATTAGTGGAATTAGCAGGCCCAAAACGTTCATTTTAATGAAAGCTGCACTTCTTACAGAATTGTGACCCTTGTCCTTTGGATAAGCACTGCAATATTTTTTAGTCCCATTATTTTCAATTCCAAGATAGACTAGCTCAGGAAATGATGATGCAACAGCTATAATCCAGATGACTGCACTAGCTAAAAACCCGTAAGCCTTTGTTCGGATTCTCAAAGCAAACACCGAATGGACGATAGCCAAGTATCTATCGATGCTCATCAGCACAATAAAGTAAATCCCAGAGTAAAATCCGACGTAGTACACGCCGAGGACCAGACTGCACATGGCTCCACCGAAAACCCAGCTATCCCTGGCATAGTGAGCCAAGAAGGGCAGAGTGAAGATCAGTAGAAGATCAGCGATGGCCAGGTTCAGGAGAGACACATCAGTCATGCTTTTCAACTGCACTCCTCTCAGGACCACCCAAAGCACCAGCATGTTGCCCAGCAAGCCGATCACGAAGAACAGGGAGTAGAGCAGGGGAAGAAACTGACTTGCGTGGGTATTGTAATCACACGGCTCAACCAAATCTGAGTAATCATATTCTGTAGTGCTGGAAACCATAAAGAGAGAGAGTTTCTGTATGAGAATCACAGGAGAACTGTGTCCAAGTGTACACACTATTCAGATGTTCTAAGAGCAGCTTGGAGTTTGAGTCAAAATCCCTTTCAGACGGATCACATGAGAGGTTCCAGCATCTTATAAAGATCTCATCTTGGACTCAGTCAGTTTATATTTCAAACCTGTTCTGAATCAAGTGCTATTCTAAAAACAGCCATAGTGTTAAATTAATAAGCAGTTTTTCATGTGCCGGATCCCTTTTAGATTCATTCTGGCCATGACCTTAATTATCTATCGTCATATAAGATTTTAAAACATGCAACCAATTTTTATAAGGTGTTTTAAGAGAGATTGGCAGTGTTGGGCTAACTGGATAAAATGATGAGTGATCAGTAATGTAGGGTTAATTGGGCAACATAATGCTACCGCCACCATAGTTCATTGTGTTATGGGGTGTTCTAAGGGTGAGCAGCAGTGTTGGGTTGATTGTACAACTTAATGCTACCACCACCATGGTTAAGGTGTTGGGTTAATTGAGCTAATTTCCCAATTAAATCCATTTCAGTTCCAGATTCCAATACTACAAAATGTCAGACATTTTTACAGTATATTGGCCAAAATTACAGCAAGTTACACACCCATATTTGGGTCTCGTTTTGGAATTATAATTTTCGTTTACTTGAACCAACAGGCACAAGCATGTTTTGGTATGACAATGCCTCTGCGCCTATAAATACATGGTTTACAATGATGGCGTGAAGTGATGTGACCTCAAACTCTCTGAACACATTTGGGAGTATGTTATTGGAAATGCCAAAGCCAATTTTTATATTATGTAATAATTTATTAAGTAAAAAATCTTTCTTCAGGTCTTTCTCAAAGGCAAGCGCTCGCGTCTTGCTAGTGACCTCAGATCCGACATAAAAATAAAATCTTCGAGGTGTGAAGTAGATCAGATTAGCTCAGTTGCATAAACTGAACGTGCAAGAATGTTACTTAAAGAATACACATAGACTTGTTAACTATTCTTACAAATCTGTATTCATCATATTTTTCAAGCAAATCAACTCTTCTTGCTTTTTTTTCTTTTTTTTTTAAGTTTCAGTGGGTGCCTAAATTAAGTGGTTATGACACATTTATTTTTACATGAGTAAGAAAAGAGAAAAGACTTGATTTTGATTAGATTGTCATTTTCTTCATCCTTTCTTTGCAAGTGTGTTTTTTTATTACTTTTTCTTACAAGTATAGCTTTATTATATATAATATATAATATTGCAAGTTGTATAATGTACAGTATATACAGCATTTTTTATGACTGTGATAGTGGTCATGCTGTATTAGCAAATATTTAAGAAAATGTTTTTTATTTTTATTTTTTTTATATTTTTAATTTTTTTGACATCTTATGTAGAGCAGTGTGAATCATTTGAGTTTACAAATTATAGCTCTCACATCAGCTTTTAACTACTTACATAGTTTAGCTCAACCACCCCAGACTCATTTACACCTCGCTTATACATAATTTTTATATAAGCAATCCGATTTTCCATTAAAATTGCATCCAACTGCTTTTAATATCCGGAATGTAAAAACGTCTCCTCACCTGAATGATGTAAACTCCAAACCTGAAGTGCTGGTGTTCTCCATCATTGCTATTCAGCATCAAACTCTCATGCTGGAAATAAAAAAATATATATGTATGTATATATGAAAAGGCACAAAATTCTAACAAATCAATCTGTCAGGCTGGGGAAAGCCATGTGTGATGCCGAACGTGCCAAACTGGTTTCTGCAGAATTGAAAAAAGTACGAGCTCAAAAAATGAGTCAGTAAACTGCTGAAGTGCAAAGTATGAAAATAAGTGTGAAACGTCTAAGCTGTGAAACAAACAAACCAGAGGAGACACAAAGATCAAGATTAATGCACGCAGCACTTACAATAAAAAAAATCAATACCACCAGGCATCAATGCTGTAGATAATAAATACAAGGTGCACGCAGCTGAGACAAAACCCTCACTGTGAACTTACAACTTACAAAACTCAATAACAGTCCTTTAGGGGTTCCAAGCCAAAACTGAAATGAGATGTTTGTGTTTGAGGTCTCAGTTTTTCACACTTCTGTTTCTGAGCCGTGTTCTGGGGCTTTGTGGAGACGTGCATGATTTTCGACACTACATCAGTTAATAGTAAAGTTCTTCTTATATGCTTTAGTGCTGAGATTGTGTTTGCCTTTCCGTGTGCTGAGCTTTACACAATTCTAACCCTTTAATTCTGAGGTCACCCTGGTCCACTATATATAACTCAGGGAAGATGATTAGCTCATATCTCGAAGCAAATTAGGTTTAAATATGCCTGTGTATCTGTCTTATAAAAGAGACCTTACCTTACCTTGATCTAGGAGATGTCTTCAAAATGGCAAACGTTTCCGAACTACCTCTTCGTAACTCTGGCCACTAATGGTAACTGGGCATGTCTAGTGCCATGCGTTAACAGGCGTTAGTTGGGTTTTTTTTTCAAGTCTTTGTAAATGCAACCAGTTTTACTTGGTTTATGTTGATTATATTCAGAAATTCATGATTGTTGAGTATCCTGCACTAGAGGAATGGCAACACACAGATCACAGGAAACTTGTTCGAGAATTTCTATCTGTAATATTATATCGGCAAATGAGTTTCATTGCTGAGGTTTGACCCTGTATGGAGCTCAACACAGTATATTGACTCTCACTTTCCAACTACACAACTCTGACCATTTTAAGGATTAATTTCACCTTAAAACAGGGCGTAAACATTCTTGAAGAAACACATTTTTGAGCATTTTACCACCACCACCACCACATATGGGTATGTCCACAAATATTTCGGCATATTGTCTTATAATGTATCGTTTTTGTTTGCAGGTCATTTGCAGAATTTCATGAAGATGTAAAGTATAAACCATGTGTAATGATATAAATCATGTGTGAGTAGGTATGCAGGAATGACCAAAGTGTAAATTTACTTATGTTTAAAGATTATGACACAGGCATACAAGTTTTGTCTGGATATGTCCAAATATGTTATTAATTTTGAAGGATATATAATTTGATGAAAATACATCACGGTTTATAACTTGTATAGAAAGTGTTTGGATTGTACAGCAGTGTAAATGGTTATGGTGGTTTTCAGCATGAACCATGACTCCATTTAAAAACAATGACCTTATATTAGAAAGTTTTGACCACTCTAGAAGAAAAAAAAGCAGACATTACTTTTGGATCGTTTTTTTTTTCTTTCTTTTTATTCACCATAATTGGAAAATGGTTAGTGTTACTTCCTAGTAACTTTATAGAATAATGCATAAGTATTACAAACTTAGACACAATTATAATTTGATTAGTCAGTCACATGGTGCTACACTTCCCCAACTCTACCCTATTAAACCATTAACTATTCAAATTCAAAAGATTGTGCACAAACAACTATGAGACGTACTTATGTGTATGTACATGTTATGATTTTTTTTATATTTATATATACATACTGTATATATTTGTATTATTGTACATTTTTAACTATAACACTATATACACATTTTAAAGCATTTTTAAAGCAAGAAGAGCATTGTAATCTTTACCTAAAGGCAGCACTATATAACAGATTCAGCTACAAGCTGGTACATTTTCAACAGTACAAACAGTAAATGTGTAAATATACTGGATTGTAAATTGTATCCCCCCCCCCCATTCAGACTGCAACCGAGCGTTCGTCCACACTGGTGCTCTGTGAATACACTGAGCCTGCAGCCTCGACCTTTATGCACCGCACTTGGAATAACGGTATCTGGAGGAGGAGCCTGGCGAGGTGCCTCCTGAACTTTTCCCCAACAAACACGTAGAGGAACGGGTTGAGGCAGCTGTGCGAGTACGCCACGGCTTCAGTGACTTGCAGCATTAGCTGGATTTTTCTGCTAGCCTCACACTTTGGTTCCAGGATGCCCTTCAGTTCCAGAGCTTTGATAAACGCTGCGATGTTGTACGGCGTCCAACAGAAGAAGAAGACCATCATGACCACAACAACGAGACGGACAGACAATTTCCTTGAAGTACGAATGGTGTAAAGTTTTTGTAACACCTTCGTGTAGCAAAATCCTACTACAGCCAGCGGAATTAACAGGCCCACAACATTCATTTTAATGAAAGCCGCACTTCTTGAATTATTGTGATTCTCGTCTTTGGGATAAGCGCTGCAAATTATTTTGTTGTTAGTGGATTTAGCTCCAAGATACAGTAGTTCAGGAAATGATGATGCAATAGCTATAATCCAAATGACTGCGCTAGCTAAAATGCCAACAGTTTTTGAACGGATTCTCATGGCAACCACGGCATGGACGATAGCCAAGTATCTGTCGACACTCATCAGCACAATAAAGAAAATGCTGGCATAAAACCCGACATAGTACACGCCAAGGACCAGAGTGCACATGGCTCCACCGAAAACCCAACTATCCCTGGCATAGTGAGCCAAGAACGGAAGAGTGAAAATTAGCAATAGGTCAGCGAGGGCTAGGTTCAGGAGAGACACGTCAGTCATGCTTTTCATCTGAATGCCTCTCAGGATCACCCACAGCACCAGCATGTTTCCCAGCAAGCCCACCACGAAGAACATGGAGTAGAGGACTGGGAGGAACTGGCTCGCATGGATGCTATAATCACACGGTTCCGCATTTTCGATATCTGAGTAATCATATGTTGTTGTGAAGCTGAAAACAATAAGGAGAGAGTTTCAGCACATGAGAAGCTGATTTATTGGGCAGTGAAGATTTAATACCTGATATTATAACAGACTTGAGTAGAATTTGAGTAGAACCAGCCATGTTTTGTATATCATGCTGAAATTTGATGTTCTGGCTTGTGGAAGAGTTTGGTTGCCATTTGAGAAGCTTATTAACATATAAACAAGACACTATAAAATAATCAACAGTATCATCACTTTAAAGCCCTTTTTACACCAAGAGACAGCATTTTAATAGTAGGCGTTGCTTATCTTGTGTGTCAGAGCCGAGATCAACAATGCATGACCTGGTCCAGAATTCCCAGCTTTGGTTTATGTTCCTGCTCACACCCGTTTTTATGTTTTGTTTATTGCTTTTATAGCCGGATTTGAGTTCTCAGTTAGTTTTTTTAAAACCTAGTTTTGAGTTGTGAAGTATAAGAAAGCCTGCTAACTATACCACACCTTTGTACCTAGTTTTATTTTTACTGTTTCTGGTTTCTGGTTTAAGCTTGTTTGTAGGTCATCTGACCCCTAACTGTTTTTTGACCACATTTTTTATTTTTTATTATTTTTTATTACAGTATTAATTTTTATTACAGTATTTTGTGTTCCATTTGCCTGTCATTTTCCAGATCAGATTGTGTCATTAAACACCTGCACTTGTGTTCTTCGCCAGTATGCCTCACATTGCGGAAATCTTTTTTTTTTTTTTTTTTTTGCATAAACTCTAAGCACGTGGAATTAACCAAAACATTTGCATTGCTGCTTTACCAAGTTCACAACTCAAAATCAAAAATTCTAATCTGATAAAACGGACCAAATCCCACGATTATGAGTTAACAAAATTGACTTAGTATGAGTTGTAATAGTATGTAATAACGAGAGATCTTATCTTATAATAATCTTATCTAGGTCTAGTCATACACAGTATTGGCAATATACCAGATTTCTATAAAAAAAAAACCCTGATTTTTAGTTCTTGGTGATGTTTTAGAAGATGAGTGGTTGTTTTGCGAATGCCTTGGTCCGTCATATTGTGCCACGATGTAAAAACCACACACAGGTAGTTTGCATGAACTAAACCAAGAGCCCAAGAGACTAATGCAGCTGTGATCAATGAAACACAAAGAAATTTCCACATATAAACGTTAATGTAGCTTTTAGACCAGTTATACGAACAATGAAGGTTGTTCAGTCACTTTGTCCAACTGAGTTTTGTATGATATTTGGAGGAAAAATAGCTAAATTAAAAAAAATAAAAAATAAAAAATCAGTTACAACACATGGGACAGTGTCCATTGTTAAAAGCGCCGTACAAATATAATTGAATTGATTTATCATAAAGTAACAACAGAGTAGAGGAACATCTCAGCCCCATCTTATCTAATCTTTCTACCACATCCCTTTCAAGTAAATTCCATCACTCAAACACATTCATATGCAGATCAGTACAGGAAACATGTACACCACTTTTAAACATTTGATTTAGTGGGGATTTTATAAATCTTATGTTACCTACGCATAAATCTAATGGCGGCATTACTATGCAGAAATCGTTCAGTGACTTTCCAGAGAGCAGGGCGTTTTCTAGAGTATCATTATGAGTTGACTTATGAGTATTGTGAGTATGACTCTTTAACTGTGTTGTAATTTGTAGAGAAATCTGTAAAAGGTTTACTTCATAGTTCTTTTATAACAGTAAAACCGCTTTATAACAGTTTTGTTATCTGTGTAAATATGATCGCCGGGTTCAGAACCGGTTTAATAAAGGTTTGTTCATTCTTTGTTAACCTTGTTCTTGTTTTATTACAATTCATGCTATAAATTCAATACTGTATGTAGAACCTTATTGAATGTCTTGTGACATTATATAAAGACCGTAGCTACACATTTCAGATCTATTTAATTATAACATCATTTCCCATTTTTTTCCAAACGAAACTGAACAGCTGATCTGTGTTTGACTGCCTGTAGTATCTAGAACGTTATGTATGTTCTCACCTGGTTGATAAGTTTTCCCAAGTCTCACTGCTGTTGTTTAACATTGCTGCTAGTCAGAATCAGTTATCCCTGTAAGGGGTGGGAAACAAAACACATCACCGATCTTTAATGCTGAGTAAAAGACAAGGGATGCAGAACACACCCGTTTTGTGCGCCATAGTTTTTTACTAAAAGTCAGAATTAAAAAACTGTCCGTATATTATAACATATTATAAACTATGTTAATGTTAGCTGTGAGGATGCAGAGATGAAAATTAACCCATAGAGCACTGAAAATTTCCAATAAGTCAATAAGTCAAACAAAGAAAGTAAGTACAGTTATCTGAGACAACACTGCCACCACACTGTATACTCACAAAATCCAATAATAGACTTGTCCTTTGGGGTTCAAAGTCAAAACTGCAATGAAATGCTGATGGTTGTAGTCTCTGGTTTTCACACTTCTGTTTTTGTAAAGGGTTTGGGGTTCTAAGACATGTATGACGTTTGGCACGTGGTTGCTTGTGCTCAGCTAATGGCAATCGCTTGGGTGTGCAAAAAAGCGCTGAACTTGTGATTCCGTTTGTGCATACTTAAGACGCTGACTTCTGAGAAAACTTCACCAAGGGTAGAATTTTACACTCTAATGAAAGTTTCAGTGGTGAATAAAAAAAAACAAATAAAAAAAAACACCAGAGCTTAGTGTAAGAAGGGGAAACAGACTCTGTGGTTTAACTTGGAGTTATCTCTTCATACAATCATAGGCCCCTTTACCCCCACCCCAACCCTTTACACATTCGACCCCCTCCCTTTCAACACTGAATCATCCAAAAGACCAACAGATGGGCTTAAAAAAAAATAAAACTAAGACCAAGAGGGCATGGTGTAGCGCTGGGTAGCGCTGTCACATCACAGGAAGTAGGGCCTGGATTGGCTTTACAACAGTCTGCCGCCACAATCCAAAGACATTCAGGCAGGTAGATTTGAGCTAAATTGTATCCTGGTCTGTGGACAGGTGTATGGTTGCCCAATAAGCGCTCAGAATTAAAGAGCATACCCGATATCCTATGTCTTGTCTACTCTTTCTCTTCACCTCTCAGTCAGTCAGTTAAGGATGCTACAGCTGAGGCATCAGGAGATACCAGTGATCCCGTTTCCAGACTCCTTCTGCTCTCTGGACCTGCCTGATCCACCCTGTCTGGTTAGAGTTCATCAACTAGAAGTCATTCAGTACTGCTGAGAATGAGCCAACATTGACAGTGTTAAAATCGTCACGATGTCCAGGCTACAACAAATTTTCTGCTTGTATGTTTGCACTTTTTTCTATAAAGCAAGGGATTATTTATAATGCTAATCTGGTGGCACCCAAATGAGGATCGGTTCCCTTTTGATTCTGGTTCCCCTAAAAGTTTCTTCCTCTTGTCATCTCGAGAAGTTTTCCATGCCGTTGTCGGCACTCGCTTCTTATCAAGGTTTAAAATGTCTACAAATATATAATCCGGATTTTATATTCCTAGTTCTGCTTTAGGATCATGTCCATTGTTAAAAGTGCTATACAACTCCAACTGATTTGAACTCTACTGGTTTGGGAGGTTTGACCATTTGTAATCAGATGTGGAGTAATTCTGAGAAATAGTGACAGGTTCTTGCTAAAAGGAAGAGTCATCCTGAGGATCCTGTTGTTTAGTCATATCTTTGGTGTAGCACAAGATCAGACTCACCACCCTACCAGGGCTTCAGTAGCTGCTCAGTAGATGTGGCTTCGATCCAGAGTCGATTCCTGAGATTCCTTGTCGGGAATAGCGCTAATAGCATTATTTTCATGTGGTGTTTAAATGAAATAAAGGTAGTCTCATATTTTGTTCTCATTCTCTGTATTTTATTTATTTAGAATTACCTTTAGGCTATAGTCTATAATCCTGCAGTGTTTGTTTTAGCCGCCAGCAGATAAGTACAGGGGGACATGTCCCTCTCAAATTGAATGGTGGCAATGCCTATGTTCTTATGTACAATTAAAAACTAACAGTTTAGATTTACTATATTAAAAATCCAGGCCCCACACTAGGAACTCAATGCACCACCTTTATTACTGAGATTTAAATCTTTTATTTTTTTAAAATATTTAGCGTTTTTTTTTTTTTTTTTAAATGACAGACTCAATCCTTCTCAGCATGGAAGACGCCAGCATTGCACAAATTTCTTGAGATTTTCTTCAGAGACATTTTCTTTAGCTTATTTTATTTGGAGTGGTTTTTGGAGTGTTGCTCTACCTTTCACTTTAAAATGCTCCAATGGTCTTCTATTGGGTTCCAGTATTGTGATCACCTGTTCCACTTTATGCTGTACTGTACAGCAGTTTCACCCTTTGTCACACGTCATGCAAACTGAGCATTCTGTCCCACTTTTTCTTCCGACCCTACCTAATTGAAAATAAAAACATGGACACATTCCTGGATAGGCTTCCTCTTGATTTTTCTCCAGTAGTTCAGAGGAGAGCAATAAAAGCAGTAGTTGACAGGCTGACTCGTATGTCAGTCAAGCTGTTGACAACACGCTCGAACGCCTCCTCAACACTGTCAGCAATCTCACATTTGAAAGCGCGATGTTCGGTCAGGTTGGGCAGCCCTGGCCAGTGTGGCCATGACATAGAGAAGATGTGGTTTCAGTAGCGAATAGACCACAACATAGTGTGGATGGCCGTGGATAGGATGGTGAAGCAGAGAGAGCTTTTTTGCATTTTAAGTGAAAGCAGTTTTGGAGAATATAACATGAAGTGGCATGGTGAATGTGAGTCTCACAGGAAAAGAGTACAACAACCAGAAACTGTCAAATCGATGCAATCGTTTTTCATTAAACCAAATGACCTCCAGGCTGATTACATTTCTGCAGTAGAAGTGACGAGCATTTATCATGCAGTACAACATACTCATTCATATCATGAAAACTGTAGCAACTTTGGGCTATATTTTGAGTCACGGGTTGAAAGACAAGTATAAAGTTATAGGCGTATGTCCATAGGACGAGACCCCCTCACATTCAATTGTTCGTTTGGACCCCCCCCACACTTTTAATATGAAATATTATTAGTTCATCCAGCACTGTTTCTGTTGCTTCACGAAATAATCCATTCCACTTCATCGATAAGAGAATACAAATACCACTGAAAATCCACTCTGGGTTGTCCGCATGTCAGTGAAGTGAATCTAGTAATTCGGTCTAGTCTAGAATTCGGGACCTGGCGCAAATCTGGCGGTTTGTATTTATCTGCAGGCGGGAATGGGCGGCTAAAACAAACACTGCAGGATTATCGACTATAGCCTAAAGCTAATTCCAAATAAATAAAATACAGAGAATGAGAACAGAATATAAGACTACCTTTATTTCATTTAAACACCACATGAAAATAATGAAATAGGAGCGCTATTCCCGACAAGTGTGTCAAAAGCTGCAGGCCAGGAAAATGAAACAAACCCCAAGAATCTCTT
>JAOVVF010051498.1:0-17681 GCA_028565595.1 Duopalatinus emarginatus
ACACACTGACCTGAGTAAAACAAAATTAGAGAAATACTTTTCTGATCCATTTCTGTGGGGAAAAACAGATACATACACCTTACTATATAATACATATATACATTATACATTTTATAAAGAAACAAAGACAAATTTATTTCCCTGTACAGTGATGTACACATGCATTCATCTGATAGGAGAGATGAGGAAACGTACTGAATTCAAATCTTCATGTGATCTGTGGATGCCACATTAATAACACATCATGTAATAAAAATTCTTAATGTCAGGTTGACTGAAAATAATTAAAATAACATGCTAATAGCAGGTGAAGATGATATTTTAGCTCATAAAACCAGATCTGCACTTTTTTCTCATGTTTCAGTAAAATCCGTTGTTTATATCATTTGTATGAATTAAATATTAATAAAAAAAACTAATCTATAAATTTCAGAACCCAGAAATAAAACTGATAAAATAATTATAAAGTTGTGCCGGCTAGATGATGATCGACATACACACCAGTACAAAGAAAACCAGCACTTCTGAAACCTTTATAAATTCCTCACACCCCTTCGCTTCAAAAAACAACCAAACAGAAAAAAAAAACAACAACAAGAAAAAAAAGTGGACCAAGAAGACAGGTTAGTCCTACATGTCACTGTTAGGTGAGTAAATGTAAATCTTACCAGAATGTTTGTTGCTTTCTTTCCTTCTTTTTTTGTTTCTTCCTCCTATTGCACTCTTCTTTGCTTCTTGGTCTCATATGTGGCTTTATTTCACTGTCGTCTTCTTTTATATCTGTCCTTTGCGCTGCACCTGTCTACGCCTACTTCCACCTGTCTCCGCCCTACTTCCACCCACACACAAACCTAGAATATGACGTCTTGTCAGGTTCACTACAGCTCATATTCAGTCTCCAGTGCTCAGTTTGAGGAAAAAAAACCCACCAGATTTGCATGTAGCTACAGTAAATATTCCTGTACATAGCGGCATCAGTAGGGGATGAGTACAAAGAAATGAGTGGTTAAATATATACATCTCTCCATTCAGTGAGGATCGTTAGCCTGTCCCAAAATCCCTGTCCTGAAAATCATTTACTTTCTCCAAAAACACCCATGGTCCCTGATGTAACCCTGTAAAAACTATCACTGCCATTTAGGATGAGATCCATTGGTTAACATGTCTTCTGAAGGAACTTTGACACTTTCTGGTAGCCACGAAGCATGGTAAGGGTCTGACCTATGTGTGAAACCGGTTCATACTGGCTGCTGCATAGAAAATAATGAGATTGGTGCAACTTTTTGTGTTACTTCTTGTTTGTACCCCTATATGATAGGGGTTCCCTCCTATTGCTCACAATGTTATGTGTTATACATACAGTAAAACACACAAACACACACACATGCACACCCACGTGAGACATGATCTTATCAGTTCTACAGGTCTCATATTGTACAGTGTGACACCAATGCCAACGAATTATGAAAATAAGTTTGTTAGAACTCTGTGTCTCCATGAATCATTTGCATAAAACAACATGCAAGAGCTGAAATACTGACTTTATTCTCATGAAAGAAAACACAGTCCTCATTCACACTTTCCCAATCATTGGGATTTTTTTTTACAGAGTAGAGGTATAGATGACGAATATATTTGAAATTTTAGTTACATGAAACTCATAAAACTCAACACACATTCACTGATAGAAGAAAAATGATTTGACTAATATCAGATATGAAGTGACGTTACCGGCATATTTCATGTTTACCACTTAAAATTCCAACCTTCCCTTAGTAAAATGACACTAAAGTAGTAAAGTTATCGAGGAAAAGAATAAAAACCACAAAGCAGAACTGAGAGATGCCGAGAGCAGTGCATTGTTTCCACACCTGATTTAGTCACCTGCCAATTCCCTCCCACTGCAAAGCTTTAACCAATCATAAAACACCAACAAACAATGAGAGTAAAGACTAGCATGTGCTGCAGACCCCACTGCATCCTGGTCCTGGAGGAAGTTCCTTCAAATAGTAAAAATAAAATGTTCTTGTCCTGTGAACAAAACTCCTCTCGCTGGGGCAAATTGCACAGGACTGTATTTGTGGGCACTCAGCTATGGGTAATCGCACGTAGAGATAATTTGCTCATGTTACTTCCCACATCGACTTATAAATTACGCAACACTGACTATGAGGTCTGATGAACGGTCAGCAGTGACTCACTACAAACATAACACCTCAGTCTCCTAAAACTGTGGGAAGAGCTGGTACCTCTGACTCTGTTCATAGAGAGAGAATCTGGGACTGGAGGTCACTATAAATGCAATCTATTTAACCCCAGTCCCATGTAAAGACCACTTCTTAGCAATCCAGAGAGCAAACGTAGCCCAAGTGCTAATGGAATTTTCCAGTGTGTTTTCCCCTCTTTCTGGTCACACTGATCTCATAGAACACTGATTTCATAAAGACACCATTTTGAGCACCAAACACCAAATATAGGAGATAGGACATGTCCTGTTCTGAGATTCTAGAGGCAGGCAGGGCTCACAGCTTACCCAGAGAAGTGCGCAACTAGGCAGGTTATCTGGGCTTCCACATAGGTCCACATTTGGACATTTTTTTTATTTATATTTTGGTCACACTGTTGCATTCATCTGAATTTCTTTTCATTTTGTTTTGCAGACAGAAGCCTGGGGGACATTTGGTCCAGGTCATGGAGGGGAGAGTCCCATGCTGTATATCAGCCAGAAACATTCAGTAAGAGAATTCAAGTACAGCATGATTAAGAAGGAGTGCCTGGCCATCAAATGGGGAGTCTCACCCTCCAGTGCAATATAATGGGGTGATTGTTCACTCTGTGTTTAGATTACGCCCCGCTTCAGTGCCTTTACCGCATGAATGATGCCAATGTCCTGATCACTTATTGGTATCTGGCACTCCAGCTGTCCAGGCCTGAGGTGGTCCACAGGCCAGGGATGCAGACAGTGTTGGTAAATCATTGGGGACATGGTCCAGTATGAGAAGCAGGTTGAACTGACAGGTTAGTGTGAAGAATTGTCTATAATTATTGTTTTGTCTCTAATTAGGTTTGTATAAGATTTTATTTTATAGTATCATGATTTTAAAACTAGATTTAGAAATAAATAGTTTTGCTTTTTGCTGTTATATTTGGTTTTGTGCATCCATGGCGAAGAAACAGCCATGTGTTTCTTTCATATCTGTCCTGCACAACAACCTAGAAAGTGTCCTTATCTCAAGTTCACTACAGGTCATTTTCAGTGCCCAGGGCTCAATTCAGGCAAAATACTGTATGTGGCTATATTTGCATGTGGATATAGACTACAATGAATGTTCCTGTATGCACCGGTGGGGTGTCAGTTAGATGGAAAAGGTTACATTTACATTTAGACCTGGGGGCCTTTTAGCATCAATCCACCTGTTCTTTGTCCAGGAAAAATGGTAAAACATGCAAAACACTAATCAGACGAATTTTAGAAGACTCTAAACAACATCAAGAAAAAGATAAACTAAAACCCGTTTTTCATGACATGCCATAAGGTTTGTTGCAAATGTATGCTATTATTTATTATCTACAATTACTGCAAGATTGCATCATCAATTCCTGATGGTGCTGCAGCCAGAATGCAACACTAGACTGTCACAGTAATAACATCCATGACTCCTAGAACACATGACATACTACTATCATGACCACTGCCTCCAACTCCCAGCAAACCGTATTCTTACCTTGAGCAGAATTCTGAATAAACACACCTAGTTATATTCCTCTTGTACAAACTCTAACCCAAACCCAGGCGTTTAAATGAGCTACTGCTGTCTGGACACAACATTGGTGTTCAACTGTGCATCAGACAGTGAGGAAGCTGGTGAGCAACTCAGGACTCACATAAAGCTGGCAAACATGTCGTGGAGTTTTGCATTCTTGCAGTGTCCCAGGTCTCCTGACTTTCTCCTGCGTCATACTGGTATTAACCTTGGAGACCAAACAAGAGATTGCATGAGAGCATACCTTCATACCCCCGCCCAAACAAGAGAGCACACCTTCATACCCTCTGCTCTCTGAGAATTATTGATTAAGTGGCCTCACACCTCCACCATACTCACTGGGAAACGTATGCACTTGCAAATGCCTCATTGCCCACAGTCACACCTTGCAGTGGACTTTGTTATGTACTTTCATGGTCATCATAGATAAATTCTACAGTTCACTACAACTGATTCCCCTCCCAGGTTTTCCTTCAGCTTTTAACACTGCTAAGATGCTTTTCGACCATGTGTTCAGGTACTTTGGCATCCTGGATAAAATAGTAAGGGATCAGTTCACCTCCAGAGTAGGGGTTGGCTTTTTTTTTAAGTTTCAGTCTCACATCTGAATATTAACCCCCAGTCTTATGTGTTTTGGGTTGCTCATTGTGTGTGTATGTGTGTGTGTTCAGTTCAGTCATTGATGTTGTTGTTTGTTCAGACCAGACTCTGATTGTTGAGGAGTCTGATAGCTTGTGGAAAGTACCTGTTGCACAGTCTGGATGTGAGGCCTGGATGCTTCGGTACCTTTTTCCAGATGGTAGGAGGGTGAATAGTGTGCGTGAGGGTGAATACAGCATGTAGTGTAAATGTACATGATGGTGGGGAGAGAGACACTGACTTATCGTTCCCGCTGATGAGACCCACCACATCCATCATCCGCAAATCTTGATGATGTGATCATTGCTGCACAGTGGTGAGTCAGCAAGGTGAACAGCAATGGACTGAGCACGCATCCCTGGGGGGGGACACTGCTCAGCGTGGTGGTGCTGGAGGTGTTTTGTCTGATCCAGACTGACTGAGGTACCAGTCAGAAAGTCCAGGATCCAATTACAGAGGGAACTGTTTAGGCCCAGTAGGTTCAGCTCACTGATCAGCTGCTGTGGAGTGATTGTGTTGAATGCTGAACTAAAGTTTATGAACAGTATTGGAACATTTCCTTATTATCTAGCTGGGTGAGCACCAGGTAAAGAGTGGTGAAGAGCGGTTGGGACGGTATGCGAACCGCAGAGGGTCTAGTGAAGGAGGCAGCAGGGTCTTGCTGTGCCTCATGACAAGCACTTCATGATGATGGGTGTGAGTGCAATGCGATGGTAGTCATTGAGGCAGGACACTTAAGACTTCTTCAGCATGGGTATGATGGTGGAACCAGTTAGGTCGTCTGACGACCGGCTTGTATGCATGAACGGGCATAACTGAGATGTGGTCTGAGTATCCGAGGAGGTGGCGGGGCTCTGCCCGGAACTCTGTCACTCAGCCACGACTTGGTGAAAACAAAGACGCAGCAGTCTCTAGATTCTCTTCTTAATTCTCTGAAGTCAGATGCAGTCCAGTTTATTCTCTAGGGAGCAGACATTTGAGAGCAGGATGGATGGGAGAGCTGGCCGAGTTGGCTCTCACTATGGATAGTATCACAGTGTGGGGTGGGACTGTAGAACTCTACAAAAGTATCCTAATGTGAGCATGAACTTCTGGTGATCTTTGCTTTGTCCAAACCACTGTCAGGGCCTAAACTGTGTGTGGAAGTTCTCAGTACTTGTTGCTGTATAGAAAATGATGTGATTCGTTTCAACTTCTTGTGTTACTTCCTGTATTTCAATGGTGGTTATCCTGCAGACACATGGTTTCATACATCCAGTAACTAACACACACACACACACACACACACACACACACACAAAGAGAGACACAATTTTATCCGTTCTAAAGATCTGACATATATGACATGAATGCCAAGCAAATATGGAAATGAGATGGTTGGAACTCATTTCTCAGAAATCGGTTGCATAAAACAACATGTGAAAATATAATAAGGCTGTGTCATCCATAAAGTAATGCTGCCCTTCAGCCAGTACATGTGCCTTCTCTCCAGCCAATTAGAGTACCATGTGGGCATGGTTATGTAAATTCTCTCTCTCTCTCTCTCTCTCTCTCTCTCTCTCTCTCTCTCTATGCATGCTGGAAGTTGGAGTGTGGAGTGTGGAGCACAAGTGAGCTGGATTTAAATTAATACATAGCGTCAGTGTGTGTGTGTGTGTGGGAAGGGGGGGGGGGTGTTAGTGTGCGATAGGGAGCCTTGCATGCTTCTTGGCTTGCCAGCAATATGGCGGCCCCTATAGCAGGACATGACTCTTTGCTGTCGCTCAGTCATAGGGTTCGGTGTGAGGTGGGTTTGGAGGTTCCGGTAAAGGAAACATGGAGGTGGTAGGAGAGTGTGTGGGGTGTGAGAATATCTCACCAGCATCCAGAATAAACAAAGCAGTTGTCGTGTTTGTAAAAAACGATGCGTTGGTAACTCAGATAGTTACACACAGCATTACGGAAAGTGGCGCTTTTTACAATGTTAGCATAACCGTCTGTAAAGATAACAATTTCAAATGTCTCAATTACTTACTAGTTATCTAGTAAAATCAGAATAATCCCCCTCAACTGCAAAAACCCAAACTTAAAACAGGTGCTGTTATATGAACCCAGTCTGGACATCCCATTTAAAGTCTGGCATGAAGGCAGACCCTTCATGTTGTTTGCAAGCACTGGGCCCATAAAGTGCTTTGAATGTGGGGATGTAGGACATAAAAGGCAGGGATGTCCACACAGAACCCAGCCTGAAGGTAGCTCCTGCTTGAGTGGAGCAGTAGAACAGTTGGAGGAGAGTCAGGGCACATGTCGGCCTGCTGAGGAGACCCAAACAGCAGAAACTTCAGCTGTTGATGGAGTCTCAGGGGTTGTAGATAATAAACGAAATGACAAAAACAAGGGGAATATGAGGGTGCAGAATTAAGACTATGGTGATGTGGTCGAAAACAAGTCTGGTGAAGAGGAAACTGAACAAGTGGAACAGATAGATGCAGAAATGAGTACAGTGGCAGTGGAACAACCCACCATGGGGAGTGAAGAAGAAATGCAGGATGACACATTCTACGATATATCAGATGTCTCAGATAGAGGAAGGAACCTCTAGCTACTCACATTTTGGGGTTTTCTTCAATGGGTTCTGTATCTGTCCACTCTGCACCTCTCTACAATTCTTCTATAATGGAGAAGCTCAGGTTAGCCTCCTTAAATATTAATGGGGAAAGGAGCAGGGATAGGAGAGCTGTACTGGAGAAATTCAGTAAACTCCTGTTTTCATAGCTATCATACAAATTACAGTGCAGAAGTAGCAACACTCATCACTGACAGAGCAGGTTTACTAACTTTAACACATACGAGATAGAACAAGGCAGAGTTTTGGCCGTGCAAATTGAATTTGAAACTTCTGTTGGTGAATGTGTATGCTCCTACCAATGGTGAAGACAGCATAGATCTCTTTTAGAGAGTCAAGAATACATTATGTATTTATGATAAAAATCAAGTAGTGATAATGGAAGGGGATTTTGATAATGGAAGGGGATGTCCATTATCTGGACAACTATACAGCCTAGCCAAAGAGCCGCTGTTATGCAGGTTGATGCTACCTTTGGGAGGGCTAACAACACAAGGGGTAGAAACACAGAGAAAAACAGTCCTGTCTGCTTATGCAGATGATATAACAGTGTTCATTAACAGAGAGAAAGATGTACAGGCACTAACACAAACATTAGAAATGTACCAGAAGGCATTCTCAGCTAGGGTAAACTGGGAAAAATGTGGGACATATATTATAGGGCACTGGGCAGGAAGGAAACTTCCTACAAACCTTTCTACATTAAGGTCTGCAGTGGGGCAGGAATGGCTCAAAATACATGGGGGTGTTTTTAAAAAATAATCACCATTAAAAAAAAAAAGAAATGGGAGGGGGTGGTGGAGAGGGTGTGTGCCTGAATGTCTTGAAGGACATGGGTCCTGCCCCAGTTGTCCTATAGAGGGAGTGTCCTGGTTCCAAATTACCTAGTCACATCGATGCTGTCGCACGAGTCACCATGTTGGAACCCCCAGAGTCACTTGTGATGGACATTCAGAGGCAGCTAGTGGATCTCTACTGGACAGGGCAACACTGGACAAATGCTGTGGTTCTGTACCTACCGGTGCAGGAAGGAGGACAAGGACTCATTGATCTATGCTGCCTGATTCTGACTTTTCTTTTCCAGGCAGCACAAAGGCTGTTATACAGAGAAGACCTTCTATCGGTCAACACAGCCTGCACGCTCCTGAGAAGGGTAGAGAGTCTGGATTATGACAAACACTTCTTCCTGCTGCATACTAGGAGAAAGGACCTGGCAAGAATGACAGATTTTTTATCAGTCTATGCTGAAGGCCTGGTCATCAGTGTTGGAGTTCAACAGATACTATACACAGTGGTACATAACTATCGAAGACAAACCTATTTTCCACACCAACTGGGTTCAGAGCAGGGGGCTGGATTCTGTCACCATTTGAAGAGCTTTTCAGAGAGCTAGAATTACAATAATTGGGGGACTAAGATCAGGCAACACATGTAAGTTAGCATCAGTGTTAGCTGAAGAGACCGGAGTAAAGTCAAATTGTATACTGCAGCAGATTCTGGGAGAGGTGTTCTCATCACTGCCTGCCAGCTTCAGGAGCAAGGTCGGGCAGAAGACCAGCAAGCATTTCCCCAGTTAGCCATCTCTGCAGCAGTGGGAGACTTTCTGGAGGAGGATAGAGCGCTCCTATCATATGAAATACCAAAACTGAACCACTTGAACCACCTATAAACAGCATGTTTAAAAGTGATCAAAGGGGACGTTTAGATGGACTAAAAAAACTGTGGATGGCCAGACTTGCTTGCACCGGGAACCTCCCCACAGGGCAGCTGGAGATCCCTGTACAAGACTCCAATAGAAAGTGAATGGCTGATCTGCAGTGGAGGATTGTGTATAGGGTACTGGCCACAAACAGACATGTGGCACCCAGTCTCTCTCTCTCTCTCTCTCTCTCTGTGTTGCATGCTGGGATTTGGTGGGTATGGAGGGTGAGTGTGCGTTTAAAACTGAGAGCATTCTGAAATTTGCTTTTCTTTCCAACTTTTTCGGGTCTGACTTTTTTTTTCATTTATTACTTTAGGTGTTACTGGAGGTAGGTGAGTGTGTGCGCTGTGAGAATATAATCTCTGCATCCAGGAGGAACAAGGCATGGTGGTGTTCCTGACAGAGAAACAACTTATACATCCGTTACTCCACTGGGAACAACAACTACCAAGGTGACAATTTCTAATACACCAATGTTCATCCCAAACGAGGACATTGTGAACTGTTTTGGTAGGATAGTGAGTACTATTAGAAAAACCCCTCAGAACTGTAAACACTCTGAACTGAAATACGTTGACTCCTTTAGGAGAACAGTGCTGATGTTTTTAAATGAACCAGAGTTAAATATTTCTTTTAGAGTACTGTGTGAAGGGAAATCTTTCATGTTTTATGCGAGTACTGGTAATATGAGGTGTTTTAAATGTCATAGGCCATAAGCAACTTGGGTGCCTGGACAGAGGGCAGGATAGTCAAGTGGCTGGACCTAGTGGAGCTGGAGCAGAGAGGCAGACTGTGGTGAGTCGTGTTGTGGAGCGAAGTCCAGACGCTAATGAGCCCGCTGTGCAGGAGAATGTACAGGATGAAAATGAGGAGGTCAGCGGTGGACAGGAAGGTGGTGAGCAAGATAGCAGTGATAGGGCAGCTGGAAAACAGGCAGGTATAGCACAGGGCTATAGTAAAAAGACCGGTGGTAAACAGATACGCAGAAAGAACCATAGTGGTGAACAGCAAGGAAGCGAACAGGTGACTAGATGGCACTTTTGGCACTTTTTTCCAGATGCTGAAAAATTTTATAGCATCGGTGGCATATTTACGAAAAACAGCAAGCTTTGATGAATTGGACAAGAAAATGAGATTTTGATTGAAAAATCACCTGGCAAAATTGAGGAGGGCGGTATCCCTTAAGAAAAAAATCATTTTCTTTCCCTTTTAAATACTCCTTTGATGATAAAGTTTACGATAGGATTCCTAAATATGGTTGGGGAGTACATCACACAGGAAAAGCATAGATGTTATTTTCTTACAAGAAACACATAGTGATGATGTTAATGAAGCTGAGTGGAGGATGTGGTGGGAAGGAAACCTTTTTCTTAGTCATGGTTCACATATTACTGCAGGAGTGGCAGTGCTTTTTTTGTTCCTGTCTAACACAAAGGTCACAGAGTTGGAGCAGGGTAGGATTTTAATAATACAAACAGAAATAGAAGGGACACAGTTTCTGTTTGTGAATATTTATGCTCGCAATACATGCAGGAAAGGAGCATGTTTGTTTTATAAGTTAAGGAATGCATTGCAGCAATTCAATAATTGTGAAGTACCGGCGACTGGAATTGCACACTAGATTTTATGATGGATAGGAATGGGGAGGAACCACACCCACAGACATTTAAAGTGTTGAAAGGGATTGTAAGTCAGTGCAAGCTGGTGGACGTTTGGAGGGAGAAAAATCCAGGTGTGAAACAGTATACATGGAGCAAAACATCTAAGGCCAGAGTTAGTGCAGCAAGGCTAGACAGATTCTATGCAACATCAATCCACAGATGTAGAGTGTTTAATACAGGCATTTTCCATCTATTTTCTAAGACTATCATCTTATTTATTCAGACTTTACAATGTCTGAAAAGCAAAAAGGCTGATTTTTTTGGCATATTACTACAAAGCTGCTCCAGGATAAAGTTTGTACTGGACATGTCAACAATTTCTGGGAGGAGTGGAGGCTTAGATAAGAAGATTTTAACAGTTTCCCTGTAATTTCTGGTAGGAGGTAGGAAAAATGCAAATTAAAAACTTCTGTTAGCTCCATAGTGCACAGTTAGTACTGTAAATTACATCCTACATGCACTAGAGTAGGCTTAATGGAGAAAGAGATGAGTGAAAAATTTAATAAAAGGAGAAGAGCCTGAGTTCCTTTCTTCAAGGACCAGCAAAGGGGGTGATAATTAGACACATGTACTGCAGAAACCACCAAAGATAAAACCACACAACCAGATGCATTATTTTAAAGCTCCATATGGAACTGTTACTTCAGAAGCAGCTGAAATGAGGAAGATAGCTGTAGATTTCTACATGGACTTATAAAGTGCTAATAACTGTGATTCCTCATGCAGAGAATTGTTATTGAATGACCTTCCTAAGATCACCCGGGAGCAAACTGATTTGTTGAATGCAGATCTTGAACTGCAGGAGTTGACCACTGCTGTGCAGGAGCTTACAACTCGATGTGCTCCCAGCATTGATGGCCTTCCCACCAAATTTTATAAGCATTTCTGGGAAACTCTTGGAGACAATTTGATTGAGGTTTTTAATTGTTGTATTATTGAAAACAGACTGCCTGCAAGCTCTGCACAAGCTGTATTTTCACTGTTGCCAAAATCAGGTGATTCAGGACTTTGAAAGAACTGGAGACCAGTGTCACTTCTACGTAGCGACTATAAGATTCTGGCTAAATGCCTTGCAAATAGGTTGAAAACTTGCCTACACACCATAGTGCACAAAGGCCAAACATAATATATACCTAACCACACCATAATGGACAATCTATTCTTGGTTCGAGATGTCCTAAACTTAAGCAAAATTGGTTCATGCGAAATAGGTCTTCTCACACTCAATCAAGTTAAACTTTTGATAGAGTTGATCATTGTTATTTGTTTGACACACTTAAAGCTTTTAGTGTTGGACATGGCTTTCTGCAGTGGTTAATGGTGTTATATTCACAACCTTCTTTTATGCTGACTGTTGGGGGTGGTCTTAGTGCACCTGTGCATGTGGGCAAGGGAATCAGGCAAGGTTGCCCTCTGTCTGGACAAATGTATAGTTTAGCTATTAAAACTTTTTTTCATGCAGATTAAGGAAAAAAATGCAAGGATTATGAATCAAAGGTATGCAGGAGAGGGTGGTCTTATCTGCATACTATATGATGTCACCATGTTTCTTAAGCATCAAGATGATGTTCATGCTTTGACTCAAAACCTTGAAATTCATGCAAAAGCCTCCTCAACTAGAGTTAACTGGGCCAAGTGTGAAGGTTTTTTGGTAGGCTGTGGCCAAATATCCCCCCTATTTTACCTTGAAATTTGAGGTGGGGAAGAGAGGTCCTGAAATACCTGGGGGTATTCCTAGGTACATCCTGGTTTCAGGAGAGAAATTGGGAAGGCATGTGCCGAGCTGTCTAAGTGGACTTGAATCCTGCCACAGGTATCCTATAGGGCAAGGGTTCTGGTGACCAACACTCTTGCAGCCTCACTGTTGTGGCACTGCCAGATTGTTATGGAGCCTCCAGACCAACTCATAAAGGAAACTCAGCCTTTCCGTCCTTGAGCCAGATTTCAGGAGCTGTGAGGGGTGGCTTGCTGGAAAGAGGAATCTCCAAGCTTCGCCACCTAAGGAGGGGTATGAACTGGGTATCAGCAGAGCAGCTAGCAGAGATGGTCAGTATTAGGTCCATGCGCCTGGCATCACAGGCTGATCTGTCTTCCTCTGTGGCTGCGTATCTAGATACAAAACCTATCAAACAGTACCATAGAGAAAGTTTCCCTTTTCCAGAGCTGGAGATGAAAATGGACCAGGATGACTGGCAGGTCGGTCAGGGGATGTTGCTGTTTCTAAAACACCAACTCTGGGACATTTCAGTGCTCTCCATAAGCAGTGGATATATCACACATGTGTTGAAGTAGTGAATTTTTGCTGTTTGAGGGACATGTGGGCGACCAAGTGGACAGAGGTTGTTGGGGCTGGCTGTTCCCTGAAGGGTAGCTGGCAGTCCCTATACAAGAGACCTATCCAAAAAAAGGTTGGGTGACCTACAGTGGAGGATTGTACATGGGATATTAGCCACAAACAGGCCCGCGCACAGATTCTTACATGTTTCTCTGTCTATGTCTGTCTTTATCTGTTTCTCTTTCCCTCTGTGTCTCTCTCTCTGTATCACTATTTTTATTTCTTTGTCTTATGTCCTCTCTACCTCTATCCTCTTTCAGTCTGGAAAATTCTAGATAAATTTGGCCAACTGCTATTACACTATTGCAATGTGTGTTATCTTAGCACTTATGCTTTGTTTCGCACTATTGCTTCATCTTACTTGTTCTAGGGAACATTTTTTCTTGTTGATAAAAGCAATTGAACAAACAAATAAGTTCCCACTCACATCTGCACAAGTAAAAACACCTGCTTCAAATGCTATCATTCCATTATAGTGTCTAATAGAAGGTGCCAGAGCTACAGACCAATTGAAAGTGTGAACAGTCAATGAAATGCCAACATTTGTGGACTTGCTGTCTTCTCACTCTCTACTTGTCTCTCTTACTCTATGTCTGTACACAGCCAGGTAAAGCTGCTGTGTTCAGTATACACGAAAATGCTAGCAAAACTGAACTTATTCTGATTGAAAGTACAGTACATTCTTCTCTAACAAACAAGTAGTGCCTTTTAGCATAAATGTGCTTTTATTGAATTTGGTTTCAGGCCCTGTTGCCACTAACCAGCAGACGAAAGGAATTAATGACAAGAACATACTGAACCATCCAGTATGCACAGTAGGTACCGAGCGAACCAGTCCAATGGCCTTACTGTCAATGGATTGATAATATCTGGGTGCTAAAACATTTATTTATGGATCACTTGCGTCTGTTGAAAATTTCAGCTCTCTTTTGGTTGCAATCCCTTTCTCACCTCAGTCAATTAACTTCGATCTGCCTTAACAGATGCCTGTTTGTGTCTCTGTGTGTTTGTGTGTGTGTGTGTGTGTGTGTGTGTGTGTGTGTATGTCTCACTCTTCTCTGACCATTACAGCAGAAATCCTCTACATCTAATCAAACTGGACAGCCGACTGTGAGGTTTCATTCATCAGCTTGAGACTAGACAGGTTTGATAAATGACCGGGACTCTGGCCTGTCCTCTCTTTCTCATTGTCCTTTTCTGTCTCACTCAGACACATATACACAAACACACAAATACTATACAACCAGACAGGATAAAATGTCTTTCCTCTACTAATCCAACAGCTTCTCAGTTTGAAACTATTCGTCTTAAATGGAGTATGGTGCTTGGATAGTAGTAGGATAGTAGTATAAAGGATAGTAGGATAGTAGTATAAAACCACCATTAGAAACTTGTGACAGACAATCTATTACTCACACAAATAGAGGTACTACAGAGTGTGTTTAAGAATGTTGCTTTTGTCACCATCATCGAGAAAAACTATTGGTTTAAAATGGGTCAAGCGTAAGGACTTCTTTTAAATTATATTTCCTGAAGTAACAACTTATAAAAAGACTTCTTATATGGCATCAGATCAATGTCAAAACTAGGGGGCGCAAAAACACAAGGTGAAAAATATAAACCTGCAAGTTTTACCAGTTCGCACGCGTAAATATTCCTCCCGCGAGCGTAAAAGTTAAACTCGTGAGCACAGAAAGAAGTCATGCACGCGTATTTATCATTATATCGCGATCAAACCGGCTTTTTTTGCATTCTCAAATGTTTTTTTCTTCTCGATTTGGCAGTTTTCCTCGCGCGACATGTGAATTACCCTCGGCTGTTTTTTTGCGCCCGAGTGATTTTTTTTTGCGCTCGAGTATTGAATGGTGTTGGTCTTGACCATTTGGGGGCGGGCTCATGGGCCGTTTCTGCCAGCGAATGCTACTGGCTAATGGCTCCTAACGTTGTGGCTGACCATAAACAGTTAGTTATTTTCAGTATTAAGTGCTTTTTATTTGTCCGTGAAGCGGTAAAGCAATGTGCGCAGCATTTTGTACACCTGAACACTTTTCAGTTTCATTCACCGCAGCTCACTGAATCTGGATCTGGGAATACGGAGCTAATTTCACTCTGTGAATAAGTAGGAGCTAGTGCTAACGTCTGGATCTAGGAATAAGGAGCCAAACTATTTGGGAACTGCAAGTAAATAACCAACTTAAGCGTTGTCCGCCATGTTTGTCTTCCGGAAAAGGGCTTTTCATACTGTGCGGTAAGCCACAACGCCAGGAGCCATCAGCCAATAGCATTTGCTGACAGAAACGGCCATGAGCCCGCCCCCAAACTGTCTAAACCACCCCAATTCCCACCCCTAAACTGTCAAAACCACCCCCATCCAATACTCGAGCGCAAAAAATTCACTTGAGCGCAAAAATAGTCGAGGGTAATTCACATGTCACGCGAGAACAACTGCCGAATCGAGAAAAAAAAAAAAACATTTGAGAATGCAAAAAAGGCAGTTTGAGCACGATATAATAATAAATACGCGCACAGGACTTCTTTCTGTCCTCACGAGTTTCACTTTTATGCTCGCGGGAGGAATATTTACGTGCGCAAACTGGTAAAACTTGACGGTTTATATTTTTCACCTTGTGTTTTTGCGCCCCCTAGTTTTGACATTGATCTGACACCATACTCTTATTATCTAAGACTAAAAATAAATAGACTAATAAAAGTGTTGTTTGACAAAGGACAAAAACATTTATTTTATCTAGTCTTTTTCCTATTATACAGCATCCACCAATCAGACAGGGGCAAAGGCTATCATGTGATTGCTCTGTGTTATGTGCAGTCAGCCACCACAGCTCTTTGCGATCTGCTTGCTTATGCAGCACTTAAAGGAAAATTCTCCTGCTCTCTTATGTATGTATGGGAGAGAGACTTTTTTTTCCATTTCAAGAAAATTAGGATGTGGTGTGTTTATATAGTAACTCTCTTGCATGTTATCACACCCGAAGTGCTCCATTATCTAAGAAGCAAATGCTAGAGCAGACTTTTACTTTCATAAAAACCCCTTGTGCTCTTGTAACCCCTGTGTCCTTGAGCAAGGCACTGATCACTTCTGAGCTGCTGAATAGTGATATTCCTATTTTGATGCTGCAATAAGCCCAGACATTGTACAGACACTGATTTATTCAGTCACCTTGCACCCAACAGGACTGTGTTTACATTCACATAAAGTTAATGTCAAGGCCATTCAGCTTCAGAAATTCTGATTATATTTGTATCAATAATTCTGTATGTTTTGAGGTGTCAGCCAGAAGGACCATGCAATGAGATGAGGTAAAAAGGTCTGTGCTTAACAGGGCAGCCTACTATTGATTGGCTAGAGACGAGGGATCTTGAAGGCAAGAGGCAATTACCTGCTCCAGTTATTGTACTGAAACATCACAACATCGATTTTTGCAGTGTCGTGTAATCAGGAAAGCTGAAATTGTGATAACATTTCCTGATATGTCACACTATTTCCATGAGAATTTTATCTGGGTCTCATATGTTAGATCTCTTGGCACCTTTATTAACCGGCCTATATATATAATGTAACGTGACAAGCCAGATGTTCTGCACTATGTACCATTGTACAGCAGTGAAAAGCCATGAACACTGTGGGTATGTGTGTTTCATTGCCTTGGCCATGGTTGCAGAAATAGCATCAGTTTCCTTGAATTTAGAGGAACATAAAACTCCCAGGGAAAAAAGCTGAGGTGACGGTGTATGACCTCGGCTTGGCAGTTTTTCACAAGCTTTGAAGCTTTGCCTTTTCAGCAACAAATTCGTTTAGATGACAGATGGCTCTGCTATAACTGTCCTCTTTCTACTCAGTTCAACAAAAGCATCAATATTAATCCCTGATGTCCTCATTTTTATTAATTTGTTCATTAATTTATTTCATTAATTTTTTCCACTTATTCTCTCATTACTTTTGATTATTTTTTTAAATACAATAATAATAATAATAATAATAATAATAATAATAATAATAACAAAACAACAACGATAATAAAAATAATAATAATAAAAAAATAATAAAAATAATTAATTTTATTTATAACTCTCTTCACATTTGAACAAATCTCAAAGTGCTACAAAGTACAAAAACGGGCATTCCATTAGCAAGGAGCAGCAGAACAGAAAACCTGATCACCCATGGTGGTGAGTTTTGTTCAGGAATGGGAAAGGAGATCTAAGTTTTCAGAACGAAGGGATCTTGGTGATGTTTGTGATGTTATGAGTTCTTTCACATAGCGAGGGGTATATCCGTAAATGCACAGATTAGGAGAGAAAACCTTATTTAATCCTAGAAGAAATAGAAAGCTAGTGAAGTCCAAAGAGAATGGGTTTTATGTGTTCATGTTGATGTGGTCATTGTGTTGTGATAATCAGGAGACGGGTCCTTGGCTGGGATGAGCCCCAGCTTCGTTAAGTCAGGATATATTCGGCTTTCAGAGACAAAGGGCGATGTTTGCGTGGCTCCTCCTCCCCGGTCTGGTTGAGATAGTCCTGGAAATGGTGCTTCTTTCTGTGGAGGTTACTGTCTGCAACGGAGAGTTGGGGCAGACTCCAAGCCAGGGTCCTTCTGAAATTTTCTGCCAAGCAGAAAATGCCTTCCAGTGCCCTCAGAATTTAATTCTTTCTGGCCCAATTTTCTTCTTTTTTTTTTTTTTTTATTTTCTCCCCCAAACACATCTCTCACCTGTTCTGTCTGTCTCAGACTGAAGTGGTCTATCTGTTTAAGGAAAAACAAGATTCTCTACCCAAACATCAAACTGAGCTAAACAGTCTTTTCCATTTTTTACTTGCTGGTCTTGTTTCCCATATTCAATTCAATTCAATTCAGTTCAATTCAATTTTATTTATATAGTGCTTTTAACAGTGGACATTGTCCCAAAGCAGCTTTACAGAAAATAATGAAAAGGGTCAAATATACATTTATAGAATT
>JAOVVF010051517.1:0-17680 GCA_028565595.1 Duopalatinus emarginatus
AGATTAATATTGCTCGCTTTGGCGAATTTAGTGTTAGCTAATGATTAATTTACTAAAACTGTCTTAAATTAGCTGCATAAAAGACAGAATATTAACTGTATAAATCTTATGTTTTTTTTATAGTAGCTTGTGCATAGCTTTGTGGTTTATTAGCTACTTTACAGACGTTAATATATAATCAATAATAACCGATAATATATATTTTTAAAAGCATTCAAAAATATTAATACCACCAAAGGTTTTCATGTCTAATAATGGCAGATTGGATGTGAGGAGGTTCTGTGTTTTTCAGAAATGTAACACTGACCTACCTTTTATTAAATATAATGATTTTAAAAGAAATTACACATTGGAAGCAAATTATACAAAATAATATTTCATAAACAGTGAAGATAACAAAACATTGAATAGAAAATGACACTAAAGTGGGTGAATAAACATCTGAAAATGTGAATTAAAAATGACTTGACCACCTCAGAAATTCGTTAATCAGGTACTGTATGGCAACTTGTAAAAGATTCCACATCATCAGACATCTGCTGTTTTACGTTCCAGCTGGAGAGTAATATCCAGTTCTTCATCCTCTTAAATGCACAGGATATCCATTGTTACATGTTACTGTGAATTGATTGATCTCATTCTTTTGATATATACAGTTCGGGAAGTAATTAGAAATCAGTGTGCAGGCGGATGTTTTTAATTATTGGCTAAATAAATTCAGGGTTTCTGATTAAAATATTACACATTGCGCTGTAAAAAAGAAACAACAATTTGTTCTCCAATTTGCCATTTTTGAGTCACTGTGATAAATAAAATCTGATTTACTTTGCATGAACAAGCAAAACCAAGTTGGGCCAACACATTCACACTGATATTGTGCCAACACGATTCTCTGTTACCTAAACAAGCAATTTTGTGTAACACAACGGGACGGGTTGATTAAGATTTTTCCCATGCATACTAAGGCACACATAACAAATGCTATGGGTTTGCCATGGGTAATTGGATTTACCCAAAGTAAGTCAAAGTAAGTACCGGCTGAGTAAACAATTTAAGTTGGCTAATCCGAGTACTGTTATTAGGGCAACAACAGATTCTTCACAGTGCATCACATTGCTCTAAAATTTTGACTTCTCTTTTAATAATTTCATTATTTCAGTGAAGCTAAGATTTCTTGTTCTGCACATTAAACATTTTACATTAAACAAAAAACAAACAAATCCAAGTTGATTAAACAAGTAAAAGTTGTTGAAAAAAAATCATGTTGCCTACAATTTCTTTTTTACAGTGTAATCCCACACTGTAAAAAAAAGACAAAATTTGAAGGCAACATGAATCATTATGATGATTTCGTTGTGCATACTGAATTGATTTCATTTAACCAAATTGTTTAATCAACCGAGACTTACTTCTACTTGCTAAATCCAGTTTAAAATAAGGTTAGGTTAGATTACAGTAGATGACATTAGGCTGTCATATGTTGTAGATGTATATGTTGAAGATATAAAGTATGCAAGTATTATCAAATAAATCATATCTATCTCACCGTTCAGGAATTGTCGCACTGTTCAAAGCCCCTGGTGTGCATGACTGAGAAACTTCATTGTGTTAATATTTGCACCTTAGTGTACATGCCCACAAGCTTAATCAACCAGCCAGATTGTGTAATCAAAAATTGCTTGTTCAGGTAACACAGAGAATCTTGTTGGCACAATATCAGGGTGGAATCTGTTGCCCTGGCATGCTTTTGCTTTTTCAAGCAAAGTAATTCAGGTTTCCTTATGTCAGTGATTTAAAATGGCAATTTTTTAAACATTTCAAAGATTCAAAGTTTTATTTGTCACATGCATAGTCATGCATGGTACAACATGCAGTGAAATGTCATTTGACCGTCGTCCACAGAATGTGCAAAAATGCAGTCCGGTTGTGTGTGAATGTGCAAAAAATGCAGTCCGGTTGTGTGTAAATGTGCAAACAATGTGCAAAAAATGCAGTCCGGTTGTATGTATGAGTGAGGTGGTGTGGGAGCCCTTGTTGGAGAGTGTGGTGTACTAGTCTCTGATCTCATTCAGGGCACAGACCGCTTGTGGGAGCTCCTTCTTATTCTCCCTGTGTTTGCCTTCAGGGTGCGAAGGCGTTTCCCAGAGCGTAGCAGAGAGAAGAGTCCATTGTTAGGGTGACCGAGGTCCTTCACGATCTTCCTGGCTCTGATCCAGCACCGCTTACTGTAGATAGTCTGCAGGTCAGGAAGCTCGGTCCGGGTGATACTTTCAGCTGATCGTACCACTCTCTGAAGAGCCTGCCTGTCCTGCTTGGTGATGTTCCCAAACCAGGTTGTGATGTTCCCCATGAGGATGCTTTTAATGGTGCAGGAGTAGAAGTTCTGCAGCACCTTGGAGGGCAGTCTGAAGTCCCTTAGTTGTCTGAGGTGGTAGAGACACTGGCAGGCCTTCTTTGCGACTGCATTGATGTGGCAGGTCCATTTTACAGTGCATTCTGAAAGAGGAAAGTTTTGTTCTTCATTCTGATGGAAATATGACACAAAGAATTTAACCCAGGCCTGCTAACAGCAGAGAAAGATAGCTATGGTTTTCCCAAACACACAAAGATAACTTTTTATTATTTTGAAAGAGTTGAACGCAAGGAGACTTTTATTTTGGTTATTGATCTGTGGTGAGGTCTTATTGGTTGATTCTGACACTATGTATAGTGATGGCACCTGTACCGCGCCCTTTCTGATTCCTGTGCTCAATTAGGCAGGTGGCGCGTCTTGCGCTAATGGTAAAAATAAAATTCAGTTCTGGGTTTCTAAAGAATGCTGTTGTGTTCTTCCAGTTGTCTGCTTAAACAGTTTCGAACATAGTGGTGGTAATACACGACAATGGGTCTGAATGATCTTTGAGTGAGTGTTTAATTGCTCCTATTTTCTCACCGAGTGTTCTCACTAGTATGTCAAATCAGACTTGTGTCTTATTTAAATGCATTTAAAAATATATTAGACTTCTATTACAAAGATCCTTCTCTTATTTCCATCAGCACCCACACACCAACACACGTGTGTTAGTCAGTAAAAAAAATAATTTTGATGACCTAAGCGTGTTTTGTAGCATGCCAAAACCTGGTGACTCTTAGTTCTGTATTTACAGAAATCTCGCTGTTCTTTCCTCTTTCATACCCAGGAGTGGCTCTGATTTCTACTAAAATTCTTGCTGTTGTAAGGAAGTTCCACTTTTGCAACATGGCTGCATCCAATCTTATTCTAGCTCATAGTCATAGTGAGAAACATACAGGAATCTGTACAACATTTATTTCCTGAAACTGCTGAAATTTCAGGTGAATTGGAGTTACACAATACCAATCAGGAGAGCAAAGCTGCAGAAATTACACACATACCGTGTGAAAACTATCAGGGTAAAACAAAGCTGTATGTGTTTAATTGTACCACATGTAGGTACAGTACCCAACAGTAGGATTCAAGTTATCATTTATCAACCAACTACAAGATTTTCCCATCACAAGTCCACCTTCTCACACTTTATTTATATTTGCCAGTTTTTTGTATGAAACGTAAAAACTATTTTGTTCCTGTTTCAACTTACACCATAGCAGCTATAAAGTTTTGTTCCTTTACCAAGTCTATTTTTTTCCTCATTCAAGTGATTTGAGACAAGACATACCTTGTTGAGTTACGGAAAAATACACAAAGCAAAAAAACTTTTGTCCTGTAGTCAAAAAATTAATGACTGGCACAAAGCTTTCCATAAATGCAGTGCAGACGCCTTTTACCAATTGACCCTGGTCTCGAATATCTGAATAACTGAATAACTGAATACACTCAGCCTACAGAGAGCATTAAAATGACCATAGTAAGAGCAAATTTAGTACCTGAGTATTTGCATCACATAGTCACAGCATTGTGCTCCGTTCTCATAGTGGCATCCAGACTGTCCAAGAGATGCTGGAGTAATGAAGTTACACTGGCTCGTTTTAGTTATACAGAAAGTGAAACTGAACTTTTTTTAACTCTTGTGCAGTGAATTGACCTCCACATGTGGCTCATCTGTGCAGTGAAACACACACTAGGGAGCAGTAAACACACATGCCCAGAACGGTGGGCATTAATTCCACTGGACTCAAGTTTTACACCATTATTACACCTCTTTAACGATCTTATGCTATTCACACCCCTTTCTCAAGGAAACTAACTTTAATAAGTTACATGCACAAATGCAGTGATAAACAGATTATAAAACTATAGGTTTTAAAATTTAATTGCCTACACCAACAATTACTTCACTAATCACACACACCAGCTCTTCCATAATCACCTCTTCTATCCGTAGATAATTACGCAAGATAATGCCACAAAGATAATGTCAACATCCAGAACCACAATCTGTAATAAACGTGAACTATTTGCCTACTGTGCTTGCACACAGACGAATGTGACCTCCACATTTAACCCGTCCATGCATTGAAACACACACACCAGTGAAGATACTTGCCTGGAACAAGAACTGCCCCAAACCAGGATGCCTAGGGATTTATTGAGGGACTTAGGTGCCTTGCTCAAGGGCACCCCAGTCAAGGGCACTCCAGTCCCGGGACCTTCCAGTCACAAGAGTGGTGCCTTAACTACTAGGCCACAAGCTGACCCCTATAATCCATGGTGCACTCTGATAGATATTCACAGAAATGGTTTTTGGCCCATGATTTCCATGAAGATTTGCATTATAATCATTTAAATTGGATCATTACAAACCAACCCATGTCACAAATTATGGACTTATACTTTAGATGTAACAGGACCCATGTCTTGCAAACACTTCCGCCTTTGACCATTCAGTCCACTGTGGGGGTCTTCCAGCAAATGGAAGACTTTGCATTTGCATTCTTTTTGGTTAGCAGTGGTTAACACTTCCACTGATGTCCAATGTGTTTCTTATTGCGGAATCTTGTACATGAACCTTAACTGAGGCAAGTGAGGCCTGTATTACCTCAAATGTTAATCTGGGTTTTCTTGTAACCTACTAGATAAATCATATCTGTGCTCTTGGTGAAATTTTGGTAGACCGGCCATTCCCTGAAAGGTTCTGTTCCATGGTTTACGAAACAGTAAGGTAGGTAAACAACAAAACCTCATCACAAAGGTAATGCATGGTGTTGGGAGCATCATGGTCTTGAGCTGCTTTGCTGTCTTTATGTGTTTCAGAAATGCACTGACCATCTTTATACAGAACAACCCTACAAATCAACAGAGCACATGGTTTTGAGATACTTCATCAGTTTTAATAAAGATATTGATTTTAAAGGACTGAGAAATGATTAAAAACTTTTTTGTTGGAGTATATCAAATTCCAAAAAACAGTGACATAGATGTTGTACAGTTTTGTTTTTCACATCCATACAGAACATTACAAATACACATGGCTTTATAATAATGCTCATTTCCTTCACTCATCATACTGATCTCAGTCAAATAAACAAAACTGCTCAGATTTTGAAAACCTCAGTAAATAAACATCTTGAAATCATGTATCATGTAAAGCAGTATCAAGACACCTCTTGGACCACCTCAGAGATTTATTAATCAGGATATTGTATATATTCCACATATTCAACATTGGCCATATTAAAGTAATACCCCTGAGGTCATTAAACAGAGCTAACACGTTCAAAATGCACAGGCAGTCTTTTCTCACATGCGACTGTAATGTATCCATCACGTGTTTGCTTTTGATAGATACAGTTTGGGTGACTTCCTGAATTCAGCCTGCAGTTGACCACACGGAAAGGTTTGTCGCTTACATAAAGGTTGCCAGTTGTTGGTCTGCCTGCTCCCCGGCACACATCAATGACCTGCTGTTCAGTGGCTATTATGAAGGTGTTCAAATTTTTGCAGGTGCTACCAGTGTTGATTCTATCAGCCATCTCATCGTTACACACAGGGCGATACATGTTCATGTGTTTTTTTTTGAATGCCGTCCAGGACTGGGCTTCAGCAGGCAAGGAGGCACTCAAAACCAACAGCAAAACCAAGACAAACACTCGGAGCTCCATGATGATGTCTGTGGAGAAAGACAAACAAATTATACATACCAAGATGATTGTGTATTTTTCTTCCTTTCAGGATTTTAACTCGCGTTTTAGATCAACAGATGAGGAAAATAATATAAAGGACAACAATTTAAAGCAATTTTCATTAACAACAAGTGTGAGAGGTGGAAAAGTAGTGTATACTTTGTACATATTTGCCAGTAAAAGGTACACACGTGTTGCTATATATGATGACCTGGATTTGTTTAGAGGACATCCATCACTAGGTTGTGATTGTAGGATAATAAAATCGGACTACCTTTAAGACTAGGGATCTGTACAATGACAAATTCGTGATTTGTGATGTCTCCTTCAGAAACTTTGGTGTCACTAGTCCTATGTTAAACAAATTGAACAATCATTCTAATATTTATGATTTATGTTTGTTTGTTCAGTTACTTTTACAGTATGTTCAGAGGTTGGAAGGTGGTATTTGCAGGTCGTGTTCATAATCAACCCCATTTTCTTTTGTCTTATATTTATTGTACCATGTTGTTGATTGTTGAAGGTAATGAAAAATAAATAATTAATTAATCAAAATAAATAAATAAAAATTTATTTTTAGACGTATAGGATATTGTTTAAGTAAGATGTATTTTTTAATGATTCCAGATCATCAAACATTTGCTGTTTAAAGTTTCAATAAAAAAAAAATTTCAGGCTAAATTGGCCCACTTTTTAGTTCATAATGGTACTTTTACTTATTCATTAGATGTGAGAGTAGTAACCTTTAAGTACACAATTAGTTTACAAGTTCTATTTTGTACTTTGTAACTACACTGCGGACTTTGCTAGAAACATACATACAGTTAGTTAATGATTTGTACTATACTACTTTTTAGTTTGTGAACATTCTATGGTATATACAGGTAAGGTGCAAGTATACTTAAGATCCTATATATAGTTTACTACTTCTATATTATTTTTGCAGATTAATATATACTGATAGGGTTGTTTTTAGTTTTTTTCATAAAGGTTAGTTTTATACCTGAAATTGAAACTTCTTATATTCGTAGTTATCTAATATGACACTACGTCACACTAAGATAACCACCCCAAAGTACAAGCCAAGTATACTTTCAAAAAAGGCAAAAAAAAAAAAAAATACTTATTACACTTGTCTTAAAGATATCTTGATCAAAAAAATCAAGTACAAGTTTAAGCCAAATATACTTTTTGTGTACTTGCCAGAATTGAAAACTTAAGCATCTGTGATATAATGACTGCTAAAATAAAAAACAGGATGTCCATCAGTAAGTAGAGAACAATAGACTTAAATCAGAATATTTACCTCTGAACTGAAGGAATCTGAACTCAAAATTGAATTGCCAAGTGAGTAGAAGAAAGTCTTCCAGTGTTCTTTGGTACAACTCTCGTCTCTCCTCACACCTTATATACCATTTCATCCTGTAGTTAAACCTCCCATTGTGTGGACATTTCTTATCAAGGCTGTTCCTTATCCTTATCTAACACAGTACATATTTACTATATCATAGACGGAATCTATAGTGACAAGGGCTCAGAAAATTCAGGCTAACTGAGGTCACACCTTCAGCAAATCCTGGTTAATAGGATTCATGGTTAGAAAAGCGAGTCATCATTGTGCCATTAATTATATTTAATTTAAAGTGCGTTCCAGACTATTATTTATAACTGTTACAGAATAAATCTTTCCAGGATCCTGTTTTCATTTTGTGTTCTACCTTTTCCTTCTTTTGTTTTATCACTCTGTCTGTCTAAAGGCCTCTGCTTCCTTCATCCTGCATCCTCGTACCTGTTAATTATCCTGTTAATCATTTCTTATACATGATGTCTGTAAATGATTTTCTTTTCTTTATCAGGCTCCCAGCAGGAATCCCAATCGTTACTGACACCCCAAACACAAGTGTTGCTAGAATGCACGATTCACATGTACAGTGATAAACGCATCACCCAGTACCTCAAATTCTATCAATTATTATTGTGTTCTGCTTCTTAAGGCTACATAAAAAAACATAAACGAAACACGTCGGGACGGTGGCACTGCTCAGGGAGATGTTGAAGATGGCGGTGAAGACGTCTGTCAGCTGATCTGCACATTCCCTGAGCACTCTACCAGGAATGTTGTCTGGTCCAGCAGCTTTCTGTGGGTTCACTTTACGTGGTGTTTAGAAACTAAATATGACATGTAAAACCAGCCACATTCAAATGTTGGGGGACTTTTCTGCCTGGAAGAAAAATGACTATGTTGTGAATGAAATGTTTGTTAAAGTGTCCAACCAGTAGTCATAAAGCCATTTAACCACTGAATTTAACAGCATTAATTAAAAAAACGACTTGACAATGTTGTGACAATATTGTGTTTTTGCTACATGACCTGCCTTTTTTATACAGAAAAAACCTACAAATCAAACAGCAGAACGCAATGTTTTGTGATGCATGATCAATTTTAATGAAGATATTGATTTAAAAAAACAGAGAAATGATACACTTAAAGGTTTCTTGTGGGAGTATATAGAATATCTTTACACTGCAATAAACAGTTGTGTATTTATTGTACAGGTTTATGTTTTTCACATCTATTCAGTACATTGCAATCACACATGGCTTTATAATAAAGGAAAAAAGGAATGTTAATGTCCTTGACTCATCATACCATCAAATAGATGAGACACTTTAAACTGCTTAGATTTTTAAAACAGGGAATAGAAAATGAAACTAAAGCGAGTAAATAAACATTTAGAAATGTATCATGTAAAGCAGTATAGAGAAATAAAAAAATAATCAAAGTGAAAGTAAAAGTGAAGGTCTTTCTACTTCAGCTCAGACATTCAGTAATCAGGATATTGTGTAGGTAAGAAGTATTTTCCACATCATCAAACGTCTGCCGTTTTAAAAGCCTTGAGATAATTAATTAAAGCGTACACTTTCAAAATGCACAGGAAATCCACCCTCACATGCTATTGTAATGTATCCAGTAAGAGTTTGCTTTTGATAGCTACAGTTTGGGTAACTTCCTGAATTTAGCTTGCAGTTGACCAAACGGAAAGGATTGTTGCTTTCATAACGGTTTCCATAGATTTGTCTGCCTGCTCCCTGGCACACATTAATGACCTGCCCGTCAGTGGCTATTATGAAGGTGTTGAAAATTTTGCACGTGTCAGTGTTGATTCTATCAGCCATCTCATCATTACACACAGGTCGATACATGCCCATGTGCTTCCTTCTAAATTCCCCCCAGGACTGGGCTTCAACAGGCACAGTGGCACTCAACGCCAAGAGCAAAACCAGGACAAACACACGGACCTCCATAATGGTGATGTCTGTAAAGAGAGACACAAAAAATACTAAAATACTTCAGGGTTGTAATTCATGTTGTGGGTCAACAAAGGGGCAAATAATATAAAGTACAGCAATTTACGTAAACATTACCAGTAACATGGCTATTAAGGAAAGATAGAGATAATGGTGTATATGTTGTACATATCGGTCAGTAAAAAGGCAACATTGTGGCACTTTGAATGATAATCTGGATGTGTTTAGAGCATATTCATTTACTTGATTGAGATTGTAAAATAATATAAGAATATAAATGAGATTACCTTAAAGAGTAAAGATCTTTACCAAGTTGTAATTATGTCTATTTCTTCTTTTTTCTTTCTTCTATTTTTGTATTTGCAGAAATCTCAGCGTTGGTTCTTCTTTTCCCAAGCAGCAGCCCGATTTTTAATCAATTTCGTAACAGCATAAAGACAGCCCACTTTTGCAACATCCCTGGTTTTCTGCAGTTTTTTTCCTGTCTAAAAAATGTGCATGTAAAAAAGCGAATGAGACAAAAACAGCTAGTCTTCTTACTGAGAAAAACTCCACAGTGGAAATTCGTCTGGTCTGAAGTCAAAAAAATGTCCTGACTGGTGCAAAGCTTTCAGTAAATGCAGCGCAGCCTCCTTTCACAAACTGACCGTGGTATCAGAAATCACCCAGGTATCACCCAGATAGTAACCTAATTAACTTGTGCCTCTGTTCAGAATCTATACAGTCTGAAGGTTATCAGGAGGTTATGTTCCTTTTCTACCCTAGAAATGGTTCTGCTTTCCCTATCACAACATGGCTGTGTGTGATCTTATTCAGACTAATAGTGATGGTGAGGAACTTGTACATTCTGTACAGGAACGTGCTGTTCAGAAATGTGCCATCTTTGTGCCAAACCTGCCATCTTTATACAGAACAACCATACAAATCAACAGAGCACATGCTTTTGAGATGCTCCATCAGTTTTAATCATTTTAAATAAAGCTTAATTAAGCTGGTATTGATTGTAAAGAACAGAAAAATGATACAACTAAAAGCTTTTTTGTTGAAGTATATGAAATTCCAGGAAACAGTGATGTATATGTTGTACAGTTTTGTTTTTCACATTCATACTGAATATTACAATCACACATGGCTTTATGATAATGTTTTTTTCCTTCACTCATTTTACTGATCTCAGTCAAATAAATACAGCAATTTTAAGGCAATATATTCATTAACAAAAATAGGTAAGAGGCCGAAAAATAGTGTATATTGTTTATAATTAGTTTACATCTAAGTTTTATTTTCTACTGTGTAACTACACTGTGAACTATGCTAGAAACATACGTATACTCATATACTTCTATACTACTTTTTAGTTTGTGAACATACATTTTAAGTATACTCAGTAAGCTACTAGTTTAACAGTTATATCGTGCTATATTACTTTTGCAGATTAAAGTACACTATTAAAGTTTTTTAGAATCTTTTTTTTTTAGTTTTTTTAAATGTTATTTTTATATTCTGTACTTTAGGCTTGTTATATTTGTAGTTATCTAATGTGACACACTAAGGTAACCTTCCCAAAGTACAAGCCAAGTATACATAAACTTAGCAGAAATGTAGAAGGCAAAAAAACTTGTGTAATAGTGTATATCTTATGTATATATTGATCAAAAGGTCTAGTACAAGTTTAAGCCAAATATACATGGGTTCTTTTGGTACTTGTCAGAGTTGAGATTAATACCAAATTCGTATTAGTGCCTTTAATGGCTCAAAACTACTTTCTTTAAATTCTAGTAGACATTAGTTATTGTTCTATTTTATGTTCTTCCTGATTGAACTTTTTGTTTGTTCTCAGAACTGAAGGAATCTGAACACAAAGTTGTATTGCCTGTTGTGGGTTGGTCAATTCCCTCTGCCACCACCAGAGGGAGTCGACCCAGTCAGCCCGGCACCACCATGGGCCGGGCTATACCTTTAGCTGCCACCAGAGGGAGCCAACCTATTCCACCGGTTGCCCCTGCGGGGCGCCAGAGTTGCAGTGCCGTGACACTGTTGGGGACTGCAACTCCGGCGCCCAGGGGGCCCAAGGGCAATCAGGCCCGGTAAGGAGCACCTGCCTGAGTCTGTATTTAAGTTAAATCTCAACCAGGGCTCCTGGTCATACCTTTAAATTTCTGTGCTCTCTTGCACAAGGTAAGAAGGTCAGGGACACAGTAACAGCGGACCTTGTAGAGGGTCGTTGGTAGCCCTAGGGAGCAAGGTAATAGGGTACAATTGTAGGGAAAGGTTAGAAACTTGGTGTGACTTTCTCCATGTTGGAGAGGTGACCATGCCACTTTCTCTGGCCTTTCTCTTTGACTCTGGCTGATCCTCTACCAGACTGGGAAGGACCGCCTCTCAATTTCTGACTCTTTTCCGCACCGGCCTCCGGGCTTCATGGTAATTTGCCCTACGCTGGGGCGAACCATTCCTTTTACTCATTTGTTGGCTACAAAGCCAACTCTCCCTCTCTCTCTCTGAAAGGGAGTGTAAAGCACAGCTGCTTGTGCAGCGCGCACAGCTGCCCGTGTTGGGGGCAGCACCCTCTCATGCTTCAGCATTCACTCTACAGTACGCACACACAAGTGAAAAGAAAAAACACACTGGGAAAAGGAAAAGGAAAATAACAAGAAAAATAAATAAAAAAAGGAGGAAATGAATAATCCTCGCTTGCTCTGCCATTTGGTGAGGTAGACTTCTGGGTGCTTGAGCAGTGTGCTCTGCCCCTCCGCCCCACTCAAGGGGCATCACATTGGTCAGGGCCGGCTCTAAGGTTACAGATATTAAATAGTAGTCCACCATCATATTACATGTCTGGTGCACTGCACATTCACATTCAGGCTGTTTGCGTGGTGCTTCGTTTAGTGGAGCTTCATCATCTCCAACTCAAAGCCAAGCTGTGAGTGAAACTCCTCGGCAAGTCTCGGCTCTCCAATGAAAAAGACACACTCCACATCCTCCTCCTGCTTTTAGTAGTGAAATCCCTGCATAGAGAAACTTGACCATTTTGTGAGTAGTTGAGGATTCTCTCATAGGCCAAAAAATCATGTTGGTCCGGTGTATAATCACCTTTAAACACGTCTCAAGGTATGCATGGCCCTTTTTATTATCACTAGTTCCTTAATGCACTTAGTGATTGGTAGAGAGAGAGAGAGAGAGAGAGAGAGAGAGAGACCTAACCTTACTATTGCTAATGTTAAACTATGAATTGGCGAGCTCTGTTATGCTGGTGTTAGTTAGCATGTAGGAGACTGTGATTTGACAGTTCGACTTAGCAGGTATGTACTATAACTATAAAGATTTAGGATTGCCAAGCTAAGCTAACCAATAAGCTGCAGACGACGTTAGCCAATTGTGTTACTCCCCAACACTGGTTACCTCACTGGCCTGCCCAGTCACCAAATTATCACCAATTTTATTTTTGTCAATGAGTGTATTATATAATTCACTACAAAATGTGCAAATAAAAGAATAATAATAAAAACAAAAAAATAATAAAATAAAAAAAGGGATTTAGGAAACCCAGAATTACTTTCCTGGACATTAGACATGTCAGCTGCATTTGGGAAAAAAAGAAAAATGAAGAACATGTGATTTTTTTTTACTGAACTACTTATTAAATCTTTCAAAATTCTGATTCTGATCTTTCTGAGTTTCAGATGTCTTGAAAAATGATCAACTATTAAGTTTAAAATTCTAACACTCAGCCTGGGGGGTTTAAATCAGGCATATTGTGCCTTATACGTAGATGTAGTTTTGATATGTTTCGCAAGACTTTTATTTTGAACCAGTGAGAGTGTTGAGGCACACTGTGTGGGCTAAAAAGGGGGAGTGCATAAGGACCTTTGTGCCTTTCTTCTGGAGTTCCTGGATGTGATTTAGCTCCTCATCTTCCTCTGTACTTTTCTAAGGTTGAGCCGTCATTGCCATTCTGATCATGGGTGGAGGTTATTCCGCTGAAGAAGCGGAGCTCTTTGTAGCTAATCTGTTCAGTTTGGCTCAGAAATCAGAAATCACTGCCTGACATTGACATAGATGTCTCTTTGACAGCGTATTCTGGATTGAATTCAAAAGCTGTACTACAAGACTACACTTCCCAGCTGGAACTTTCTGTGGCTGAAAAAGGTCCGGGCTTGGTGGCAGATCTGGGCTCTACTATAGCGAGCTTGAAAGGTGTACCGAATGCAGTGGGACTAGGGGCACTGATCATTTCTTTCATCCTGGATCTTGCAATCAGTCCGATAGTCATGGAACGCAGCATGAGCACGCTGAACATGGTGCGCCGCGTGTTTGGTGAGGAAAAGGCTTTAGATGTGAGAGACACTATGGACGAGTACATGAAGCAGCTTAAAATACACGTGTGGGAACCATTGAAGGCTCTGGAAGAGACTGAACGTCGGCAGAGACAGCTGAGTGAGCAGCTGACCCGTCTGAGGAACTCCATGCTCTACGATAACCAAATGAGCACCCGCTCCATGAAGCACTGGACAAACGGAGCCGCCTTCCATGTGCAGATGCTGATTCATGCAGCCCAGCTGAAGGGGGAAGACATTACAGTCTGTGTTAAATCTGTCAGCACTGTGATTGACATTTATAAGAGGGACTTAAATAACCTGTTGGAGAAGTACAAAGACTATAAGCGTTCTCGCATCAGGTTTGGAACATCAAGAGTTGAATGTTTTGTGGAATGTGCATTCAAGGGCTGTAGTGTTACTGATTATGAAGAAGGACGCTATGCTAATTTTGCCCCTGTAGAAGAAGAATGCAAAGGTTCACATGATGAATACATCGACTACATGTTTAAAAACTGGAATGTGATAAAGCTGAATGCATATTTCTCTGACACTAAGCAGAACCTACGAGAGCTCATGCTACAGCAACAAACTTTCAACGTGTGAAACATCGTTTCTGGAGCCTGTCGCAGCAGTCATCGGGTGGAAAGCAGAATAAAAAATGAAAAAACAAAATGTACTAAAAAAACTACTTGAATTTAAATTGAAATTTACCTTAAAATGTATTAAACTACTTACAGTAAATGTATAATGTATTTTCCCTTAAGCACTAAAAAGTACTTAAGCACTAAAAAGTAAATGTACAAAATTATTTACCTTTAAATGTACTTAAGTATTGTATGTAAACATACAAAAAGTATTTCCTCTCAAATGTGTAAAATAATGTCCATTTAAATGTACTTAAGTACTTTGTGTAAAAGTATGATGGTGTATAGTGTCTCTGTATGTCCTGTTATCAGCTACTTTTGGGTAAGAGCTGACACTGACCGACTCTTATCATTAATACAAACCCTGAAAGACACCTGATTGCGCTCAACATTGTGACGATCGTCAGGGTGTGTGTGAATTAAAACTCACAAAAGAGGGAGGACATAAGCGCAGGAATGCTTTAACAAACACAAAAACACCAATGCCCAAAAGTAACCAGACACTAACAAACCAAAACCAAAAACAAACCAAAACCAGATATGAACTAAACTTGAACAGGACAGGGTCCACGGTATAAGTCAGAGCAGGTTCCAGGATACAGAGTAGCCTTTAAGTCCATTTAAGCTGGGGCTCTAGTGAGTGCCTGGGGTCATGTGACCATGGGGCACACTCTTGCACCACTCTTGCCAGATTAAAATTCATGTGACTTTCACTTTAATACAACTGGACATTGGTCATAACTGTGCTCAGAGGAGAAGGTATGGAGTCAATTCTATGCCAAAAAAGTTTTGATAATTCGAAAAATAATGAAACTGAAAGTTAAAGAGTTGAGCTTGAAGTTTGAAAAATGCAACAATATATTAAAAATAAAAATAAATGTAGGAAATGTTTTTTTTTTCTGCTCAAACATAATTTTGATTCAATTCTGGAATTCATTTGAATAAATGATTTATTTTCTTTTTTTATGTTAATGTATATTTTGATATTTGAGATCTTTTTGTTTTCAAATTTAGATCATATTTTAAAAGCTTATTTGTTCGGATTCAGATCAGTTTTCAGTTTTTAGATCTTTTTTCATTTTCAGATCGTATTTTTTTCAGTTTCAGACTGTGATCTGGCATGGGGGGTGTGGCATTGGACTGAGAAAAAAAGGTTTAGGGCCTTCCTGTCAGGGCTGTGTGACTGAACAATACTAGGAGACCCAAGAGCAGACCAAGACAAAAATGTCAATCAAAGTGTGATTTATTCAGGACAATGTTGCAGGCAGAGGTGAGGCAAAATTCCAGGTCAATGACAGGCAAAAACTCACAAAACAGTTCAAATGGCAGGTCAAAAGCAAGTCTCACTTGGCAATCTTCAAAGCAGTGCCAAAAAACTGTTCAAAATCATAGGCAAAACTCACATGGCAATAGTGGTCATACAGGACAAAACAGGCATGGCATGAAACTGAGTGGCAAGAGCAGAATGCACATCCAGAGCAGAAAACAACAATCTCGCAATGAGAAATGTCCATGGCATGGCTTTAAAGTCGAGGGTGATGAGATGAGTGGAAACAGGTGAAGACAGAACATGGCTAGTGACTGGCTGTTGGATGAGTGGTGGAGGTTCAATGCATTGGCCACCAGAGGGCATGGCCACAAGGAAACCGTGGGGTGGAATGTGCAGGGCCACCCCAGTGTACAGCATAGATCAGGGCTGGAGTGTGACACTTCCACAAAGTTGCAAGCATGAAAATATTTTTTTAAACGATTTTTGAGCTGTAGAACCATCATCATAGGTAAAAGACGTGATCTGACTGATGTCCAAAATGGCATGATAATAGAATACCGATTGAAGGGAAGTAGCATCTCAGAAACTCTCTGAGATGTTCTAGAGCCACTGTATTGAATGTGAACTGAGAATGGACTTATATGCCTTCACTGACCCGTTCTGCTTGCACAGCCTAAACTCAAGCAAAAGATTAAGGTACCACCATTATTAGATCACACATGAAATACATACACAATGTTTATGGATCATACAAACCACACCTACACATCATTAGTCATTGAGTTTAAGGAAGAACAGTAATGACGTTGATAAATGTGGGCAATAATTAAGGCAAGAAACCAGGAACAAAAGAAAAGCCTCGTGAATTAGGACTGTATTTAATCAACTGCACCACTAGAGGTCAGCAAAGTCTGCCTAGATCTTTGCCGTCTTTAAGTGCTTCTAGTTCATAATAGCACAGTGTTTTCTGTGGACGCTCCAAGACAGGCCAGGCCAATTTCCGAGTGCTTGTTAAAGGGGACATTCAACCATTCTGATATGAAATGGTACAGGTAATCAGTGTACAAAGAGAAAGTCAACTCCAGTGTAAGCACAAACAGAGTCCAGATAACATATAGTCATGTGTAAGATGCCTGATTAGGGGCCTCACTTTAGTTGAGAGTCAAGAGCCCTAAGTTTATCTAGATGACCCTAGACGTGAGGGGATTAGAGAGAGAGAGGGGGGCTGTGTTATGATTCTGGTTTTACCCTGCCTTGAATTAATCTCTGATGTTATTTTAAATGCAGTTCAATTACTGCATTAACTAAAGTATCAACTTGAAGTTAAGTAATATGCCTAAGAATGATAATATGGTCAAAATACTCATTTGCCTAATAATTGTGGACACAGTGTATTGCCTTCTGTGCATTCTCCCCAACTACTACACTCAAGGCCGAAATTTTGTGGGTTTTGCAAACGGTTAGCCAACATCACTTCTATACACCCAACGAAGACGTAAGTGCTGTTTTCAGTGGTATTAAGAGGGCAGTTTGCCTGATAGGCACTTCATGTTGGTAAATATGCACTGACTTTGCACTGTTGCTCAAATACAAATGTGTTCTGTTAGGGGAGAAGTCTGATGGAGAGAGTGTTGAGAGAATGGCAACTTAGAGGCTGTATCCTCAGGCTCACAGAAACGCAGATGGTTTAATCTTTATTATAATTTATAACTTTAATCTGCAGGTTATTTTGATTTTATAATCAGCTTTGATTTTTGACATGTTTAATGTTGTGTCTAGTCAAAGGTTTGTTATTTTTCAAACACACGGCCTTGATCAGGTCCTACATATGTTTAGCTTTTTTAAAGGGTTATACTTTGTCTGGCCCTCAGTTAGAGAGACACACACAATTTATCTTTCAGTGTTGTAACCCATGTTGTGGGTTGTGTCGTGGCAATTTTCTTTGAGCTGTAACATAGTCAAACACAGTTGTCTTTAAATAGGAAAGAATACCTGAGAAAGTACAGCGTGTAAACGACACCGCTGGAGAGTGCACTCTGTTTATTCTGATTCACAAA
>JAOVVF010051552.1:0-17671 GCA_028565595.1 Duopalatinus emarginatus
GTCCGCCAAGGTATGTGCCGTGGAGTCACAGAGACGCACAAGCGCTAGCAGACGAACTGCCCGCTATGTCTAAGGGGGCTTCCGCATGGGTGCGTGAGTTTGAAAGACTGACGTCTTTCAAACTCTATGGGTTGCATTGTTTGCATTGTTTGCAATGTTTGCACTCTATGGTGAAAACATTGAGGGCATTGAGGGAAAACATTGAAGATTACAAAAAAGATGAAAGAAAAGAGCTTTAAAATAGAGAAAATAGTCTGATATGTTTAACCACTTGATCCCAGCAAACAACTTAATTAACATACAGCTTGATAAACAGAACTGAGTCCTGTAATGCTTAGCCATAAAAGAGAGTGGATTCTACATGACCCTCCCAAGCAATGCATCTTTGGATATTTACCCTACAAATAAAATTTCCTCCTACACAAGAAAATTAGCAAAACCCATCAAAATGTATGGTAAATGGGAGGTACTTCTATCAGAAGACAAATTTATTTGTGCATCACTGAGAGACCATGGGTGGAAAGACATTAATTTAAATGTCAAATCCCTTATACAAATGACAGCATTGATGTCCATGAATTGAACCAAGCTATGAAAAAGCAGAAGATTAAAATGGAGAAGAACTTCATTGGACAGTGGTGCATCAGGCATAACATTCATCCTGGGAACATTGTCAAGGTCAGTTGGACACATGCAAGGTGGGGTGAAATCACATCTTCTGGCCAATGGGAATACTTTCTGATATCTCTATGATGTCCTCAGAATCATCCCACAACCAACCTCAGCGTTAGACTTTCATATAAAAATGGACAGAAATCACCAGTGACCGATTCACATGGCCATCTGCATGCAGGCATGAGGGAGCTGGTACGGTAAGGCATGTCCCCATTCTTTCTAAATGGACTATGTAATGATCATGGTTGTGTAAACTACACCTTGACTAATAGGTTCGCCCCAGATAGTGCTTGTCTGTGGTACAAGTCTGTGGTATGAGTGGGAAGTTTTGTTCCCTTGTTTTCTGTAGCGAACTGACAGAGAACAGTGCCATCTCTACATCAGTGTAATAAAGAGCTCTGTTAAACACTGTCCTTAAGTATCTGTCCTGTCAGGTGCAGCCAATCCAGGTTCATCATTCTAGAGAATTCTGGGTAACTGGGTAAAGTCTCCAGGCAACAGCATAGCCAAGGTAATCAAGCTGAACGAGAGCTGCTGTATCTATTTAAGGGCTTCACGCCTGGTTCCTCTTTGTGTGAACATGGCTTTGCTGTGGTTCATGCTGGTAAGGTAAAAGGTTTAAACAGGCAGTGGACTTGAGTAGCTGGCCTGTTTGGTCCCTGGTATGGGTTTTGAGTGAGGAGAAAGAAAAGAGGGGAGACTGAAGAAAAGAGAAGCATGACAAAGATTTTTTTGTTGTTGTTGTTGTTTTATTTAAGCAACTTTCTATTATTTCATTATTTGCTCTCACAAACCAAGTTTACCAATGTACTCAGAAAAACAAGTGAAACTTGTCTTTTCACTTTTTTTCTTCTCTATTGTAGTAATGTGGAGGGAAGATGCACACAAGCCCAGTAATGTGAAATTTGATTATAACATATAAAGTCAAACTTGAAGGCAATGAAATATTTTTATTTAAACACTATTCACATAGTAACTTATGCAGTATGCCTCACCTCAAGCTCACACATCACCCCTGCTTTTCCACCAGTATCCATACTCCAAGCATAAATTCATATTTTAACAAAACATGAACAAGAATAATTTTACTTATCTTTTCTAGGAGCAAAAATAAAGAGTGAAAGATACCATTTTTTGTTTGACACTTACTACAATAATACAATTTGGTTTTACTGTTAATTATTTAAAATAACACATATGTAAATGTTTAAGTTTGTACTAATTAGTTTAACACCCAAACAAGATCACTTAAACTGTCTTAAATAATGAAAACAATAAATTATCAACACAAATGATTATCTAGATGGTCCTTCAATGATTCACTGTGACTTAAAAGTGAAAATCTGGTCAAATTAAACATTAGGTCTATAAAATTGTGTGCAACTGTGTATTGCCTAATTCTTGAAATTCTTTAATTTAGAATTACTAACTTCTTTATGAAATGTTGTTTTTAAGGTCTTCAACATTTTCTGAAAAACATTAATGTTATAAACTCGTCAATCTTGTTAGAACAGTTAAAGCCCACCTGAATTTGCTGTTTGTGTTCTCGATCGGATTTTAATTCCCACACATCAGTGTCTCTTGTTTTGACCAGTACATTATTTAGTCTGATATTCAGCACAGCTGCAGCAGTTTCATCCTCTGTTGCAGTAAAACTGTTCTTATACCATGTCTTCAGTAGCTCATCAGACCATTCTGTTATCTAGATCAGGATCAACACAGGCCCCACACATGGGCAGATATTCATTGATCAAATCTGCAAATAGTTTAAAATAATAAACTCATTTACATACACTCAGTACGTTACAAAAGTCATGAATATTATGAAATAGTATTTTCATACTCAGTGGTTTGTGGTTATCTTTCACCCCAAAACATTTTTTACTTAAATCTGCATAACCAGATCAGAAGCTAATACTGCTATGTGGTTCTGTTAAGAAAATAAGACAAATTTTGGATTTTCATTATAAAACTTTTTTTTTTAAATATAATCCAATTATAATTAAATGTCTTGTATCTTAATCTAGTTGTCATTTAAACATTTTTTCTATAATGTATTCATAACGGTTTTCATGTGCTCAGACAGTTCAGTGGTCATAACAATCACGGGGGAGGTGATGCGCATTGTTATTCATGGTGTAAAACCCAGAACTTTAATCTTGGAATCTTACAAGCATTCTGCAAACTGGACATATACATAAACTGAAACATGTAAAAAGATACAATAATATTTTTAGTTATTTGTACATGTAACAGTGACTATCTTTTTATTTTTTTATTTATTTTATTTTTTTCTATACACTACAATTAACTAACCTTCACAGAAAAAAATGCAATAGATTGTGCCATGTGTTTTTGCCAGCTGGCTCTCCTTTAAAGCTGGAAGACAAGGTCCAGGTCAATATGGACAAACCACCTTCAGAGGTCTGAATGATTCTGGGATTGGTTGTTTCTTTGTTGAAAGTTCATTTTAATTCTCAGATCAACAGCATTCAGTAAAAGTTTGTCCTGAAAAAAAAATATATCAGTGTATGTGTTCCAGCAAATCAATGATGCAGCTTTTAGCTGTCGAAGACCTTCATTCCAGCCTTCGGGATTGCATACGTCAAGGTAATTGGCAGTGTCTCTGTAAAATAATCATGCGTTAAATTGTTTTCAGGGCGTCTTTTACATAGTTGAGAAGACACTCAAAGATGGCTCGATATGAGTATGTATTGCTAGCTTGCATTATTAAATGATCACCCAACATTATGTACACTTGTGAAAAAAAGAGATGCTATAGGATAACTAACAAGAATTTAAGGTTAAGGATTTTGCATGTCAGGTGGAGAGGTGTTTAAATCCAGATTATCTTCACTGTTTCCACAATGAACAATTCCAGAGGACCGTTGTCTGATTTCACGTTCACCTCACAAACCTACTACTTATGCTCCACTGTACATACTATACACATCACTCGTTATACACCCAATGTAAATCCAGCTTGGTCTCCCTGGTGACTATGGCTTTAAGCCAGTCCCACTGGCACTGTTAATGCCTGCTCAGTGCCACCAGTTCCATGTAGGATTTACCCATTATACTATGCCTAAATATTTTGTCATGGCTTGGCCTCTTCCCACTCATCCTGAACCCTTTTTATCCACAACCACTGACTAGCCCTTTTAGCTACATCTGACAGTTCTTTTACAGCTGACCTTAACAGTCCATTATGGACACACTGGTGACTGTAGCATGAGCTAGGTATTGGCTAGATAGCTTTATTAGCTCAGCTGTTAGCCAGTGTCCTGGATTATGGTTTATGTACAGTATGTACATATGTACCAAGTTATTGTTATATAAACTATTAGACTTAGTTGAAAATATGAGATTATCTCTCATGCTTCTCGCCTGGATATCCAGTACTCTTCTTTTGTATGAGCTCGATTTCTGAAGTAAGTATTTAGTGAGTTTGAGTTCATTTTATTTTGTAAATCGTTTATTGTCCGTGGGTAAAATCCAAACTGGGAGATTAGTCCTGCTTAAATTGGACACTACATTTCATGTATCAAGCATTGCCCATTTGGTTGAAGACATCAGTTTATTTCTGCTGTCATCAGCTGACACAAAGATATTATTGCAAACACTTTGTGGAAACAGAATTATATTGTTGATGCTTCCCTAATAAGACTAGACAAAGGAATTCTGTGAATGCAGCCTTAAATAGAGCATTAGGAGTTGATGGTACTTTTTTCAACTTCATACAAAGAAAATAAAACTTCTATATTGTGGGTCCTGCAGAATACATTGTTGATGCTAAGAAAAAATGAACATTCCAATATGTTCCCATTTTTAAATATTTGTCCCAGCAATTAAAGGCTTTGCAGCCTCCTAAAGAAGTATTATCCCACAGTTCAAATTCTATTGTGATGGTACATATTTCAGACAATGAGTTTCTATCTGGAGAAGAATTTAAAATTTAATTGATATTGTACATTGAGGACTTCCACAAATGCAATCCACTTGGCACAGCACACAAGTATAAAACTACAGCTGTGTATTGAGTTGCGGTAAGAGTTGACCTCAATTTATTTAGCAGTCCTCGTCAAAGCAGATGTTAAAAGGTTTGGCAATGGGTCTCCCCTAGGGCCACTATTGAAGGACTTGAGAGCTTTGGAGGATGAATGAGTCTATATCCCTGCATGGTAAAAACATTAGAGGCTTCCTGCTTTCGCTACATGAAAGTGCATTGGAGGAAAACACTCATGAAAACTGGACTTTCCCAAGATTCCTTTTTAATTGGACAAAAAAAAAATACCAGTTAATGAAGTTGTGAAACTGGTTGTTTCCCCAGTACAGACACAGAAGGCTCTTGTATCTTGACACAAAAACTCATATTTGTACAAGTGTTTCCAAATGAGAATTTACTACCCAAGCATAATTTCCTAGAGCATTATCCATGTTTAATAGAGGCCTTTGGTCTATTAGTGGCAATGTGGACAATGTGATTTGAGGCAAAAAAAAAAAAAAGTGGGGGTCTAGCATACCAGTTCTTTCAAAAACATTTTGTGCTCTTTTAGTGAAGCATCAGCTCTTTATGGGTTATTAGTTGAATGATTGATTCCAATAGTTTGAAACCAGCCTTTTGTGTCTCTCATGTGGCTGAAGTCCCTCTGGATTTGTTGAGCATTGAAGTGCAAAAAGGAATACGTAACATTTTATAAACAGTGCATCAGTTCAGTTGGCAGACACAGCAACATGCTATGGAACAAGGTGCACTAAAGGCATCTTACATTATGGCTGTACTGCAGGGCTTCCAGATTTTGTGTAAATACATCAAATAATAATTGTTGGACACTAGGGTTCATTGTGAAGACTCATCAGGCCTGGTACAATGAGCATTTGAGGTCTTATGAGCTGGAAACAACTGGGCATGTTTTAGTTCTTAAGCAATCAAGTTGTATGATGTTATGCCATTAGCAGCATATACAGTTGCAGAGAAGACTATAGTTACCTTAAAGCATGCCATTTGCCATCCTCTCTATCGGTATTCCAGTGATTCAGGGTGGCTAAAGATATTTTTTAGATTTATTTTTCTTAATGCTCTATTTTGTCCCTTCTGCTAAAAGGAAAATATATCTGGTACATGTGATTCTGGATGTCCATGAGATGTGCAAGCTAGTCTTGCAATCTGGGATACCTGATTCATGTCACGACCTGGAAATGATAATCAGACATTTCAGATAGGATTTTTTTTCCCCCAGAGGTTGCTTATGACATAGAGCTGAATCTTAAGTCTGCTAATGCTGCTAACACAATCTAAAAGGATGACATATTTTTTGAACAACCTAAGTGATCAAGTCTGATATTCTTGAAAAAGATCTATGAGAAGATCTACCATTTTTGTGCATAACCAACCAGTGAACAGATGTTACTGAGGCATTAGTCCAAAAGCAAATTTGTTGACTAAATTTGTGCATTAAAAATTACAATCAACAAGATATCTTGCTTCAGTGTTTTATTGCCCAGACCAAGTCTTAAGTTTTAAATAGTTGCTTGAAATTTCTTTCATAGGATGAGACTGTTAAAGTGCAGAGACATGAGGTTCCATCGCTTGGTTGTGTACTTTTCTTAAAATTGGGAAGAGCTTGTTAAAGATTACCATGTGAGTTGGTATTATTAGTGGGATGGTATTACAGATATCCCAGTTACTTGAGTAACTTTCACTTGGTAAATAGACAGCTGGGTAGTGTACTTGCTACCCATCTGTAGTAGTAGTAGTAGTAGTAGTAGTAGTAGTAGTACTTAGTAATAATTTTGGTCTGTATAGCACCTGTTATCAAACCTTAAACAGTCGTTTAAAAAAAAAAGAATAAAAGTTGGTCTTTTGTAGGTGTACATTCACTTAGCTGGCCCAGATAGTCCCTTATGAGCCTGCTCAGCCCAAGAACTTACTAGTCTCACTCAAATGATACAAAACAATAAAAAACTATTGAAACTGATGTAAAGTGATAGCTAATTTGGATTAGTGTTTTTATAGCAGACATGCATGCTAGTGGAACTGTACTATATTAAAAAAGATGTCTGATGTGGTATGCAAAGTCTGTCACATAAGCTGTGCAGAGTGGTATGTGAGGAACTGACACTATGTAGTAATAATAATAATAATAAATACTTTATTCTTATATTGCGCTTTTTTAAAACCCAAAGACACTTACAGTGACTGGTACAAAAAGATAATATAGGAAAATTCAACACATAATACAGGTTAATACAGTTACAGACAAAACATCAACCCAACAGCTGTATTACAGGGAACCTAAAGAAGCAAGTTAGGCTGACGGGAGGCCATAGGCAAGAGCGAAGAGGTGATTTTTAAGATTAGATTTAAGTAGAGAGAGAGAGAGATCACTGTTTAAGCACAGTCTACTGGAAATAAATGCGTGAAAAAGGAGCTCAGCAGCAGGACTGAGAAAGGGATCACCGTATCTTTGCACAAGTGATGGTGTGGAATATGACACCCCTATTTCAGACTTGCGTAGAAGGTGAGTTCTCCACATATACTTCATATACTGCTAATGTTGATATTAAAAGGAGGAGGGTGGTTCAGAACCGACTAGTGCCAATCAGGAGTCTAGTACTTGTGGGGCCCCTTGTGTAATCATAGAGGTAGAGGTGCCACAGAGTGCAATAAACTATTTTCTGTCAGTTAAGTAAGATGTAAACCAGTCAAAAGCAGTGCCAACAATACCAAGTTCATACAATCTTGACAGGAGGATGGAACGGTTGATCATGTCAAATGCATCACTTAAGTCCAGGAGCAAGCGGATGCTGAGGAAACCAGCATCAGCAGATACCAGTAGATCATTAACAACCTTAACTAAAGCTGTTTCAGTGCTGTGGAATAGGCAGAACCCAGATTGAAAAGGTTCAAATAGATCATTTGGTTTCAAGATACTGTTGCAGTTGACTGGCCACAGTTCTTTTAAGAGCATTAGACAGAAAGGGAAGATTAGAGATAGAGGGATAGTTGTTGAGGTCTGAAGGTTCAAGACCAGGTTTCTTAATTATGGTTTTATAAACTTGATGGGACCTGTCCAAGGAGGAGTGATTGATTTAATAAGTGTGAGATGGGGAGCAGCATAGGCAGACAGGCTTTAGTTAGGTTAGTAGGGAGCAGATCAAAAGTGTCCGTTGTGGTCTTGGAGGAAATAATAATGTTAGCAATAACAGAAAAGTCAACACTATTAAAAGCAGCTAAGGACCGAGGGGATAGACAGGAATGCAATGAATGTGCAATATAGGAGGAATGTGAATGGGGTTCAGAGGAAGCAGAATGCAAAGATTTATAAGTATTTGCTATTTGTTTAAAAGGAATGTAAGAAAGCATTGCAGAGTGCTGGAGAGGGAACAGGGGTGTTGTCAGAGATGCAAAGAGCTTTGAAACTGTTAAAGTGGTTAAACCTATGCTGATTGTTGAGATTGGAGAGGTAGGTTGTCTTAGTATAATGAACATCTCTATAGGCTATAGGATCAGACACAGCAGTGCTGCTGGAGTCCACTCACTGTCCACTCTATTAGACACTCTGAACTAGTTGGCCTGCCTTGTAGAGGCTCATCTATTGCTGCACAGTCCGTGTTGGTCATTCTCTAATCCTTTATCAGTGCTCACAGGATGCTGTTGTCTGTATTTATTTATTTTTTATTTTTTTTGGTTGGTAGACTATTCTCAGACCTTGTTAGGTGTAGCCCTGAGGACGGCTAGGTGGACTATCTTAGAATAACCTACAGTAGACCGACATTTTAAGAGCAGAGTTAAAGTCAAACAAGGGCAGCTGGGAGGGAAGAGCAATCTTAAAACAGGATCCCGGTAGCTACAGCCGGGAGGGGGCAGCAGGAGGTGAGGCAGAGTCAGCGTGGACACCAGACACCAGAACTTGGACTTGGGAATGCAGAGAGGCGGAATCCAAAGAACGGATGGCTGAAAGAAAGCAAAAGTAAAAAAACGTCAATTAGCGGTATTGCGCAATAGCGGCGGAAACATAACACAGCGCATAAATAATGACGTCAGTGGCGAAGTGACGCGGACCTGCTGGGAATAATGTAGCCACAAGGGGAAAGCAAAAGGGAAATAAGAGTGGAAGGGCAGAAGAAAACAGGGAAGAAAGAGGAACCCTAACAGTCCTGCAATGACGCTGAGTCTAGTAATACTTTTGTGCCAGATCCACTCATACCAGCACAACATGCACTAACACGACTACCATATCAGTGTCTCACAAAGTACTTACTATGTGGTAAATAGAGCTGATAAATGATGATGGAATCATGGAGGTGGTATTGCTATGGCTGACTGATTTATCTGTCAAATTCATCACTGACTCTGTGCCTATTTTGGTTTCTCATTGCAAGTGGTTATACTCTTTGCGCTGACACTTAAATTTGAAAATAATAGCTATTTGTTGATTTTTATTGACTGTTTTAATAGGGTTAAAATAAGTCCTGTGCTTGAAGCAGTGTCATCTTCCTTTTTTTTTTCCCTTTTTCTTTTTTTCGGAGGCATTTTTGTTATTTTTGTAATTTTTACAAAATTCTTTGTTTGGGTTCTTTGGTTTAGCTTACTTAAAAATCTTTAACGTTGAATCAACTTAAAAGTAAATCCAACACATTATTTTTTTTAGTGTGCCTTTAGAACAACACAACTCTAAGTATAGTTCTCCTGCACTACACTGTACAATACTTTTCTCTTGCATTTAGAGCCAAAAAACACCAGTGTACATTTGTCTGGCCTTTATAGCAGCACAATACTACTTAGTAATTTTTTCCTGTTTTCAGAGCATTACTAGACTACACAACACATCCAGCCTTTAAGATCAGAATAATACTAAACAGTAATCTACAATCTACAGTCATATCCGTTAGATTAGGAGTATTAAACTTTATCAGGTGTATGAGTCCATATTCTGATGTAATCCTAATGCCAGATCAGTGCAAAATGAGTCGGGTACACTGGTTAAAACATTTATAGAAGAAGAACTCATGGTCTAACACAGTGTAGACATCTGAAGCAATGAGAAATAATTAAAAGCAACAGTCTTAATACTGCGAAGTTATGGCTAAATATCTTTTGCTCCACAAATTTGTCTAGATGACAATTTGGATGAGTACTGTAAGTGAGTATTATGTGATAAGTATTATTATTATTATTATTATTATTAGTATTATTATTATTATTATTATTATTATTAATAATAATAATAATTGAAATAACATCTACAGTATCTAAGATTATCCACAGGCCAATAGATAAATGCTGATGTAAAATAGTTGTACAGTAGCACTTGGCCACATTGATTTTGTCAAAGTAGGTCTTGGAGAAAACAAAGGTTGGAGACCCCTGGTGTAGGACCTTGAACATCAATCTGAATCTTAATAACTGGAGCCATTTTATTGATAAAAACGTATATGTATATGCTAATCTAATTTCACAATAATAAAAACTCCATGTAAGCCTTAATACTTTGACCAGTGACAGTGGTTAAACTATCTTAGGCCAGACTCATAAGGAAACCCATCCTCATTTGGGTGAGACAGATGTGTGAAAATAAACAAAAACAAAAGTGCAGGTAGCCAGAGAATTAGAGTCTGTGATCTAAACGAGATCTGAGATCTGTGAACCTTCTGATAGTCAGCATGAGTTAACATCCATTACATGACGATATTCCCTTGTTTTCACTCATTTCTAAGTTAAACTAGGGTATTACTACTTGATCAAAAACATAACATAACTACTGGAAAGTGGGTTTTTTATTTTTTTGTTTGTTTGTTTTTTCTTCTGCTGAAAAAGTATCCAGAATCGGCAGTGCATGCTTTCCATCACAGTAGTGGTACAATAGTGACAAATTTAGACACGTTCTGTCTAGAGGTTTATCGTACAGAAAGGAAAATTTAAATAACATAATAGAGAATAGAAAAAATATGAATTAATAACTTGGTAACCATGCAACAGACAGTTTATGTGATGGCCGAGCGTATGACACAATCATGTAATCTGTAAAAACTCACTCAGACTGTATCAGTGAATCGGCTCTTATGCATGTTGCCAACACATCACTTGAGGAGCTTTAACCGTTTCCAGCCTGATTTCCAATGCACCGGCGCTGACTCAATGCAGAGTCCACCACACACCAGCCGACCTCAGGCCAATACTTCATGTTAGCTGGGTAGCAATCAATATTAGCAGTACCAAATAGCATTGACCACAGGATAGCATTGGCAATTTGCATTTGCACAAAACATTAGCATTAGCAATTAGCATTCGCAGCAATATTAGCATTAAAGACACAAAAGTAGCATTAGCATTTAGCATTACCAAAGAAATTAGCATTTGCAATTAGCATTAGCAATTAGCATTAACAGAAATGTTAGCATCAGCAATTTGCATTAGAACTTAGCATTAGCGTTACCACTGACATTAACATTTAGCATCAACAATAACATTAGCATTAATATTTCTCAGATAGGTGAGTATGTGTCTTCAAATAATTGAGTGAATTGCCTACTGAAATAAATGGGATGACAAAGAACAGGACAGATGTTTGAGTCGGAATATCTCACATTAATGTACCTTTAAAAACAAATTTTGTAATTCCCCTTTGAAATGAATGGGGTGAAAAGTCATCAATAAGGCAAATGTTTTAATGTTGGAATGTGTTTATCTAAAATTGCGGAAGTTGATAGCTGGACAAGAAAAGGGCGGAAATAAAAGAATATGATTTTCAGATAACAATAGTGTGACTGCCTACTGCAATCTCAACAATTAAAGTCTTTCGAAGTGGAGTCCTTTTTTTTTTTTTTTTTTTTTTTTTTAAGCTTCTTGAAGTTAAGTGGCAAGTTCCCTTAATTTCAAGCATGTGGACTGAATTGGCTGCCAAAGTTTAAGAAGAAAGCCCAGACATTTACACCACACGCTGAATCTGCAAAGCAACCAGGATTGGGATGACCACACACACCCCTCACACATTATTTTCCCCCCTACCATCTGGAATAAGGTACAGAAGCAGGGCAAGTTTGTTCCCCTAAGATATTGGACTCCTGAACAATCAGTGTCTGGTCTAAACAAATGCACACATAGTGGACTGGAAACACACTGGAGTAAACACACACATACATTCTCAAAGTGCTTACATGTTTGCTGTTAAGTACTGTCCAATTTGGATAACATTTAATATCTGCTGCTAAGAACTGTGTACCGTGTTTACAATTAAATCAGATTTCAAATAACTGTATTATATTGCTGCTACTACCACCAAAATTGTTACGCACTGATACACACCCCTCCCCCCATATTTATTGTTAATTGTCTTGTATATTTATTGTAAATAGCCCTTAATTTTTGCATATGCTATGTATTGTGTATGTTTATTCTATATGTAGAATCTTGGAGGAAGGTTGGTCACTGTGTACTGTACACTACTGTATATGGTTAAAAAGATTCACTTAACTTGAATTGACTTGAAGGGCTTGGAGGTGGACAGTGTGATGTGCAGTGTGGGACACAGTGTATTACTTACAAATTGTGCATTACCATTATATAAAATTTATTGAACGAATTAACAAATTTATTGCATTCATTTGAGTGTATTTATTATATAAATCTTTCTATTGGGTTGTGATGAACTGGACACATTATACATTTATTAAGCATTTTTCTGAATTTTCATTTATGTAAATTAGAGCACACATTAAATTTCAACTAGAATGTCTTTACAATACAGAAACCTAAGTTTCTTTCTGGGTTTTGGTAAATAATAAAAAAAAAGTTCTTGCAAAGGTCAGAGGTTCCTGTGTTCCTCAATGATCCTGTAGCAGTAAATGGAGGGGGTGCATGACAGTAACAATCTTCACATCTTTCACCTTTCACCACTGGGGTGGACGCAAATGTGGCAAACTATACAGAGAAGGGACTAGAATGGAAAGACCAGCTGTGAGAGTATGGGGGTGCTTGAATGCACAAATGATAAATAATAGGTTTTTTCTTATTATATTATATTTTAATAATAATTATTATAAATCATTAATATAAAAAAGTGACTCAAGCATGCTCACACAGCATGCCACTTGGATTAGTCATGTAATCCACTGTCTGAAATAATGCCCAGGTTTTAGTAAGAGGTGTTATTATGGACACAAAAATGAGGCTATACAAACCTATTTACTGGATTTATCAAACAAATGTTTCTGTACCTCTCTGTTAAAAACAATTCTGACTTTCTCTGGAGTTTCTTTCAGGTTCACAGATTAGTATCCATAGGATCTGACCGAGATATCCTGAAAAGATTCGAAATAATCTTTGCTGATCCATTTCATGGTCTATTAGACTTTAATGTAATTTATCTACAGGGGTTTTAAATGGGACCATAGAGGTGGAATTCAGGTTCACTGTTCTGCTTGTTCTTCTGAACCAGGTAGATGACGTGAGATTTTGTAACTAGTAATGGTCTTAAAGGTCTTATTACTTTTTAAGTGGGAGTATTTGTCCTTTCTGAAAACCCTGTCTTGGTCATGTGTTGAGGAGATGGTGTAGATCTTATGAACATCCAGAAGTAGGTGAATGTGAGCTATCTTCAGTTCAAAACCACATGGCTTCTACCATCTGATAAATATGGATGTCAGTGAAGAGAATAGTGGAGGAAATTAAGAACTTTTGATGATTGTGATGAGGATGAAGTATAAAACACTGACCCAGTGATGTGATACTGATGAACATTTTAATAGATTCACTCATTACACATGTCTAACGCTCCAATATTTAACTGGTTTAATACTCCTGGTGTGTTTTTAAACATATATTCTAAATCTTTTCACCTTTCTCGCACACAAGCACACACAAAGATTGCCAGAATGATATGATATATAATGATATAAAAGCATGTAAGATCTGAAATGGAGAGATATGAAGTATTTCCATTACACAGTGGTGTGTGTGACTCTTTTACAGAATCTGGTGGTCCTGTAGGATTAGGAGGTCATGTGATCTGAGACAGACACACAGAGGAGTAATTTCCAATCCAAAACCCCGGATAGAGGGGTTCCGTGAATGTGGAGTGGAACGTGTACAGGTGGGTGAGTGTATCAGAGGAGACACTGTAGAAGGACAGAGTACCTGCTGGACAGTCCAGGTACACTCCTACTCTTCTGGAGTGGGGGGAGGGAACAGGTATGTCAGTCTGTTCATTATTGTGATTGACAGAGTAACTGCTACCAGAGCAATACAGACTCCAGGACTTGTTGTTACGTCCAAACCCACAGTCATCATTCCACCCTTTCCTCTCAATACTTTTATATGTCACCGCTACTGTAGCCCCATCACCACTCCACTCAGTCTCCCAGCAGTGACGTCCAGACAGACTCTCTCTACACAAAACCTGAGGACAGTATTCAAATCTCTCTGGATTTTCAGGATACGACTGATCTTCATCCACACACGTTACCTTTTTGTTCTCCTCAGAGAGAGACATATGTCTGTGTACTGTGTTTAGGTCCAGTGTGAGATCACAGACATCTACAGACAGGAGAAGAGAAGAACATCAGAATATGGAGCACACACATACATGACTTGAGTGTATGTGTACCAGCAGTGTCCTGGGAAAATACATGTTGTAAAGTCCACAGTGACTGTATTAAAGGTAAAGAATGAAGAGTCAGACTCAGACATGACAGATGTGGATCTGTCACATACAATATAAACACTATGTTGATCTGTGTATTTATTTATTCATCTAAAAGATTTAGTGTCTTTTATACCTGCCCCAGTGTTCCCTGTACTGCTAATCCAAACTGAGTGGATACCACAGTATTTACTGCAGACATGTCAAAAATATTAAGACATAAATCAACCAGTTGACTTTTAAAAATGATTACTCACATTTTCTTAGTCCTGGTCTTATCCTGTTCTCTCCTCCATGATTATACCTGAGAAGGATGAGAAAAGAAAATTTAACATGTGAAATGGTTAAATATTAATGTGTTATTTTAATTGAACTAAATGATCTTGAGTTTGTAGACCAAGAGTAAGAAGTATGAAAAGAGTGATATATTTTAGAGTCTGGATCTATTATGGAGATTTCTACGTAATAGTATATAGAACTGTACACCACAGCATTCCAGACACTTCATTTCAGCATCATTCCCTTCAAACTAACAGACAAGCTCCTCATGCTGGACCTCATCTCCTGCACACTAACATTTGTCTGTTACATTTGTCTCTGTGCAAGCACAGTAGGCAAATCATTCATTTTCATTACTAAACCCTGTCGAAAATCCATGTTACTACACTGAAAGGGGAACGTTAGAAGACAGTGTTTCTAATCTAAAAGTATAGATGAGCTGTGAAAGCCCCAGCACTCACCTGAAAGTCTCTAGTTTACAGTTGGAATCATTCAGTCTGTCTGTCAGCTCTCTGATACCTGAGTCTCCTGGGTGATTGTAGCTCAGATCCAGATCTTTCAGGTAGAAGGGGTTTGATTTGAGGGCTGAGGCCAAGAAAGAACAGCCTTTGTGTGTGATCAGACAACCAGACAGTCTGAAATGAGAGATTAGACAGCTTTTTAAAGTTTTTTTTTTTTTATGATTTCTGAAACCTGTCACTCACAGTAAAACCCAACACTAAATCTACACAAATATAATCGCATTGTCATGCCTTCCTTTGTATCTGTCAGAAAGCTGTCATCACTGATTCACACCCAGGCTCCATTTCCCATAGTCCCACACAGGATCATATGGACCACTTCCCCAACCATACCCACTCAGGGTCACCGAAATTCTAGATCGCATGACTCCTCTACTTCCTGTATAAGACTGTTCCATTTACCTAGTACTTTTTGAAAAGTGCTGCTGTTTTCAGAGCTTACCAAGTTGTTATTCCTTACGTTCATGAAGTCACTGGAGGACTGTTGTGGTGCTGCTGGTCACCTTTTATGTGACTGTCAGGCATGCCTAAGGCATTAACCCCTGGAAAGCGTGTGGACTTCACTAATGTGGTGAGTGTTCCTGCTAAGGGATTGATCTGGAAGTCTTTTCTCTTGCCAATAACACTTTACTGCCCAAATTGTGACCATGTAGTTTTAGCCCTGATTGACTCGGGGCTGAAGGGATCTTCATCACTGTTGAAATGGTCAAGGAACTGGACATCAAACCACTCTCCTCCAAGTCACAGCATTAGATGGAGAACCCCTAGGAATCAGCACCATCTTGCAAATAACGCAAAGTGTCACCATGGCTACCAGTGCTTTACATTTGGAAGAAATCTCCTTTTTTGTACTCTTTTTTTTTTAAAATTACTCTGTTTTAGTATGTGCTGGGATTTCATGCTGATAACTGATCACGCTGATCACCGGAATGCTTGCTGCCATGCAACCCAGCCCTGGAGCTATGGAGCAACGCAAGACAGAGTGCATGAACCCAGAAGTCAGTACTGGCGAGCACACCAGCGAGTGCACCCACTCTCTGTCACTGGAGTTCTAGTGTGCGTTATCTGACTCTAATCACCGGGCCAATCGGAAGCCAACTTCCGTTTATAAACCCTGGACTTCTGTGGCTCGGTAGGTATTGTTGTTGTTGTTGTTGCCCTGGTTTATCCAGTATTTGTAACAAATCCCTGTCTGTGTGTGAGTACACAACCATTACACTGATCAGTACATTTCAGCTGGGCCAACAAACAACACACTGGGCAAAAATGTTTTAGATACATAAAAAAAAAAGATTCTCTGTTTAGTGAAGACAGATGCAGTTCATAGTTAACCATCTACACATCAGTGGTTATATTAGTAATGAAATCTGCATGCCTGTATGGAACATGTGGATGTGAGGACAGGATGGATCAGTATAGACCTACATTAAACGTTTATATCAGTATAAATAATCACATCACATTTTAGATTTATTCAAATGTATTACAGTATGTACTATAAAGAATACAATTTGTTCATTCTTATTTATTTATTGTATATTTTTCTAATGCAGAGGATAGTGCAGAGTAAAGTATATACAAACTCCACCACTTCCAGTTCATAGTGTTACTATTTTATTTCTCTTTTTATAATGTATATTAATACAGAAAGGAGTTAAGACATAATTAACATTAATGTACTGATCTGAGAATGTCTTTCTTAAAAGGAAACAAAAACTGGACTAAAATATATTGGACTACAGTAATTATTAGTGTCTCATAAATAATGGTTACTTTGCACCCTATTAATCCATTCATGATCACATTATTAAAGAGTTCATCTACAATGAAACCTGATTAAAGACATGGATCAAAAACACCATTTTTGTCTGATGATAGTGAAAGTCAAATACCAACCTTAATGTCTGCAGTTTACAGTGAGGGTTACTCAGTCCTACAGAGAGAAACTCAACTCCAGAATCCTCCAGGTCATTCTCAGTCAGGTCCAGATCTATCAGAGAGACCAAGGACTGGAGAGCAGAGGCCACAGTGTCACAGGACTTCACTGTCAGGTTACAACCAGCACGTCTACAAGCAGAAAAAAATATATGTTGGTGAGTTTGTTCTTATTTATTCTCTATCTATGCCATACAGCTACCTAGTGTGTGTTCGACTGCACGGATGCATTTAATGTAAAAATAGATTTCATCAATGTGTGTGTAAGTACAGTGGTCAATAAGTGATTCTCTTATATAAAGGTCAAATACCAACCTTAATGTCTGCAGTTTACAGTGAGGGTCACTCAGTCCTACAGAGAGAAATTCAACTCCAGAATCCTCCAGGTCATTATTACTCAGGTCCAAATCTATCAGAGAGACCGAGGACTGGAGAGCAGAGGCCACAATCTCACAGGACTTCACTGTCAGATTACAACCAGCAAGTCTACAAGCAGAAAGAGGAAATAAGTGTTTACAGAGAGAAAGAGAACAGTGTGTGTGTATGTATATGTGTATATATGTATATATATTTTTTTCCTGCTTTGAGGACAGACTGTTCATATATGCTACCGATTTT